>JADRCD010221442.1:24735-74045 GCA_019843815.1 Montemys delectorum | reverse complement strand
GTAGGATATTTAAAAAGACCCAGCAAATGGTAGACAATACTAGATGGTATTGTTACGCCTTACTGTTCCTTAATGGGTATCGTTTGTCATGTCTTCATAACAAGAAACATCACCAAAAACTTCAAATGGGGGGGTTGGAGAGATGGCTCAGCGGTTAAGAGCACTGACTGCTCTTCCAAAGGTCCTGAGTTCAAATCCCAGCAACCACATGGTAGCTGACAATTTTCCATAATGAGATCTGATGCCGTCTTCTGGAGTGTCTGAAGACAGCTACAGTGTACTTACACATAACAAATAAATAAATCTTTGAGAGAGAGAGAGGTGTTATCTTAATGATGACTTTTACAGAGTTCTCCGTCCTAACTTACGAATCTGGGTGTTCTAGCGGCTTCTTGCCGCTTCTGCAGACTCAGGCCGATTGGCAGTGACGTCAGCTACAAACTCATGTGGTAAGACAATACCCATGGGAAGACACATAATGTCTGGAGAGAGTATAAACAGGACTCAACAGGGCCAGCGGGCTTGGTCTCAAGTCTTTACTGATCTGCACTTCCCTGAGAAAGGCACGGCAGAGAACTTTCTCCTGGTGTCCCTGCTGGTCCTGCTGCTGCTGGCTTGTGCTGATTCAGCGAAGGCTGTTTCTGCTGGGTCGTGCCATCTCTGCTGATTCGTGTTTGCAATCCTGACACTACTAAACTGGACTATTGGTATATATCCTGACAACACAGATGGAATTTGCTCCAAAGAGCTATTTCTAAACAGGTCCACTTCCCTCGTCCTAATAACCTTTCTTTTCCCCTACCTCTAGTGGGTGGTGTGCTAGAAGAGAGGTTAAAATATGTAAGCACCCTTATTAAAAGTAAGCTTTTAAAGATCTAAGACAACGGTGGAGCCTTCACGCAGACTCCCCAGTGAGGTGCAGGGAGGGCAGGGCAGTACTCAAGGACGAAACTCTTCTAGTATCCTCAAGACCCTGGGCTCCATGCCCTGTAGCACATAAGCTGGGGGATCTTATCCCCCAGCACTTGGACACAAATTCCCTGCTGCAGGAGAAAGTGCATGCAAACGGGGACACTATGATTATGAAAAACAAGTCCTGGGGAGAAAGCAACGCTATTACGGTAAGTGCTTCCTCCTTTCTCAGCTTTCTGTTGCCAGTTTTAGCAGAGGCTCCTGCCCCCACACCAACACGGAAACCTTAAACTAACTGGTGGCATGCTCATTTGAGTTTCTCATTTTGTTACATTTTATGTCTTTGTTTGTTTGTGTGCACAGATGTGGAGGTCAGAGGGCAACGGTCAGGGGTCAGTTCTCTCTGCCCACTCTCTGGGTCCCTACAGTCAAGGTCAGCTTTCCACCCTTGCCTGAAAAAGCACCTTTACCCACTCAGCCATCTCACCAGCCCAACGTGGAAAGATCTAACAGGGTCTACTCTGGCCAATCATAAGCCTGCCTGGTGCCTGCAGAGGCCAGAAGAGGGTGTTGGATCCCTGGAGCTGGAATTACAGGAGGTTGCGAGCCCTCAAGAGCAGAGGTTTAGTTTCCACTCAACGTCTGTGACCACTGAACAGCAAGAACTCCTGCTTTGCTACTCACGCTCAAATTGTATTCCAAAGATGAAACTATTTCTGCTTTGTTGTTGTTGTTTTCGAGACAGGGTTTCTCTGTGTAGCTCTGGCTGTCCTGGAACTCACTCTGTAGACCAGGCTGGCCTCAAACTCAGAAATCCACCTGCCTCTGCCTCCCAAGTGCTGGGATTAAAGGCGTGTGCCACCACCGCTGCAGAAATTCTTTAACTAAGAAAGAGAGATGGAGGGCTGAAGAGATGGCTCAGCAGTTGAGAGCACTGACTGCTATTCCGAAGGTCCTGAGTTTAAATCTCAGCAACCACATGGTGGCTCACAACCATCCGTAATGAGATCTTACATCCTGTTCTGATGTGTCTGAAGACAGCTACAGTGTACTTACATATAAATCTTTTTTTTTTTTTTAAAGACCCAGCACTTGGGAGGCAGAGACAGGCAGATTTCTAAGTTCAAAGCCAGCCTGGTCTACATAGTGAGTTCCAGGACAACCAGGGCTATACAGAGAAACCCTTTCTCAAAAAACAAAAACAACAACAACAAAAAAAGAAAGAAAGAAAGAAAGAAAGAAAGAAAAAGAAAAGAAAGAAAGAAAAAGAGCTGAAGGAAACCTTTAAATTGGGTCTATGAGAAAAATTGTTTAAATTCCAATTTGATGACTGGTGGTCACACCTTTAATCCCAGCACTTGGGAGGCAGAGGCAGGCAGATTTCTGAGTTCGAGGCCAGCCTGGTCTACAGAGTGAGTTCCAGGACAGCCAGGGCTACACAGAGAAACCCTGTCTCGAAAAACCGAAAAAAAAAATTCCAATTTCACCTGAAATATTACTCTAGATTGGAATACTTGAGTTTTGAAAGATTTTCTTTTAAATCGTAAGTTGTTTTCAAAACAAAGAGTCCCAATGTAATACCCATTTTAAAACAAGGTCATTAGAATAATTTTGCCGTGTGGGGGATGGGCACCAAGCAAACTGCCTGGTTCAGCCTCAGACACCCTTGACAGCTACGTCCTGACCATCAGTCTTCCTGGGGCGGGGCGTCACGTGAGTGGGACCGTATTGGTTAAGATGGAGAAGGTGACAGACGACAAAACTGAAGGGCCCCAGGTACAAGCCAAGGAGCAGAATCCTAGCCTTGGGGACGGGGCTAAGCAGGGCTTTATGTCTTGTCAGGCTGCCTCACAGAAGCCCCACCCTTACACGACATAAAACCTCGGGGGCGGGCTCATCAGAATTCCAACCAATCCTCAAAAGAGCTAATACGTCCGGTTTTTTCTACATTGACCAATCAGAGTCCAGTAGGGGCGGGACGTGTCTGGATTTTTCTGTCTTCCCTCCCACAGAGTGACGCAACGTGCGGAGGCGGGATTCTCCTACCGCCAACCAATCATCAACAGAAACCTCCTGTCTGTTTCTTTCCTTTCGCTAATCGGAAGCCGGGGCTGGTGGGACGCTTTTGCTTTTCCTGGGCAGCCACTGCGGCCCCACCCCGTTCCTCCGACGCATCACGCGGCTGCGTTTACGCCTGCGTGTGGGGGCGTGGCCTGCGGTGACGACGCATATAAAAGTGGGCGTCGGCGCCGGCGCCATTTTGCGAACGGCGAGCAGCGGCGGCGGCGCGGGAAGTGCAGCGGAGGTTTTTGCTGGTTTCGGACCCCAGCGGCCGGATGGTGAAATCCTCCCTGCAGCGGATTCTCAACAGCCACTGCTTCGCCAGAGAGAAAGAAGGGGACAAACGCAGCGCCACGCTTCACGCCAGCCGCACCATGCCGCTTCTCAGTCAGCACAGCCGCGGCGGCTGCAGCAGCGAGAGGTGAGAGCCCTGCCCCCTCCGCCGCGAAGCTTCCAGAAACAGCGTCCGCGGAGGCCCTAGAGGGAAGCGCAGTCCGCGCAGGCCTGGAGCGGGGTCGGCCTCCGGGCGCCAGATAAGTCTCGGCAGCGCGAGATCCGCCCCTTTGTGGCGGCCACAGTCGCGCCGGGGGCGGGGCGGGGCGGGGCCTGCGGAGCGGGTTGCGGACTCGGATTTGGGATTCGAGTGGAATTTAGGGAGTCTCAGGTTGAGGAGTAGGGGGTTGGTTTGGTTGGAGGATGGGAAATATTTCGCGAAAATGTAGGATCCGATTTGGGGTTCGAGTCGGATTCGGAGGTCTGCGAGTTGAGCCTGAGATTTGGGGAGAGATCTGGGAAGAGATTGGAGACTCGAATTTGGGGGTCTGTGTCTCGGATCTGTGAGCTAGTTCTGATGTCAGGCGGCGATGTGTCGGTGGTTACCTGGAGGGGGGTGGGTAATAAAGCGTATTTTCTGTGGAGCAGGGACTCGTCTTGGGTTTTGGAGTTTTTTGCAAAGTACTCGGATTTTGGATGCTGTTGCGGAGGGACCCTATTATGTGTTAGGGTCCATGTTGAGGACTCAGCGTGGTGGGGGGAGTATGAGGTCAGATTTGGGGTGTTGAGGAAGAAGCACATGCCGACTTAGGAAGTCACAGATGGAGAGGCTGCGACTAGGTTTAGGTTAGATTTGGTGATTGCATGCTGAGGGCTCCAATACTTTGGAGGGACTTGGGGTCAGGAGGACCTTGAAAGTGGTCAGGTTTAGGGGCTCACGGAGCTGTCTTGGGGAGCCATGGAGGTAGTGCAGTTAGGATGGGAGGGTGTGATATGGGGTAACTTTAATGAATCCTTGGTCCACTTGGCAGTAAAAAGTCTGCAGTGGGCCTGGAGAGATGGCTCCAGAGATCCTGAGTTCAAATCCCAGCGACCACATGGTGGCTCACAACCATCTGTAATGGGATCTGATGCCCTGGTGTGTCTGAAGACAGCTGCAGTATACTCATAAATAAAAATAAGTAAATCTTTTTTTTTTTTTTTTTTTTAAGTCTCCAGCTGGTGCGATGGAGGGTCTCAGTTGAAGGGTACAGAATGGGGACTAGTCAGGGAAAGCGTAGGTGTAGGTAGTGGGAACCTGGATGTAGGCTTTGCAGAGTCCTGTAGAGTGGCAGTAGGAGAGGGAGACTTGGAGTTGACTCCACAGCATGAGTAGAGGTGAGTGACATAGAGCTTTGGGGCCACTGGTAGCTGCTGACCAGAGTGTGGGAAGGGGCGAATGACCTGGAGTGAGAGGGTTGTCAGCATGGAGTGGGATGGCCCAGCTCCCTGCCATGAACCACAGTGTTGAGGTGGCACCACTTGAGGCCCTCTTGGTGCCCTGCCTTGCTCTGAAAGGGCAGAGCCCCAGAGGTGAGGGGCAGTGACCTGGGTCGACTGTCCTCAATGGCTCTTGAGTGGAAAGCCCTGGGAAGCCCAGGCACTTACTATTGCCAACGCTGCCACTTGAGCATTGTCTTCTGCAGTTCTAGGGTTGCCCTTCATTGCTGTAGTAACCTGGGTCCGGGGCCTCGGTGGTGCTCCTGATGTCCCTCACCCACCCCTGAAGATCCCAGGTGGGCGAGGGAACAGTCAGCGGGATCACAGTCTTTCAGCTAGCATCCTGTACTCCGTGAGTACCTGTGGAGAGCCCTGGGGGTGCCTGGCACTGGCACTGTAAGCTGGCCATCCTGACAACCCTGTTCCCCTAGGACGAGCGGCTGAATGTGACAGAGGAGCCGACGTCTAACGACAAGACCAGGGTCCTGAGCATCCAGTCCACGCTCACGGAGGCCAAGCAGGTCACCTGGAGGGCGGTGTGGAATGGTGGTGGCCTCTACATCGAGCTCCCAGCTGGGCCTCTGCCTGAGGGCAGCAAGGACAGGTAGGCCACTTCCCCTTGGGGCTGTGGGGGATCTGGGACCTGGGCACAGGTTGCTAATGGCTCCATGCTTCATTCAGTTTTGCAGCTCTCCTAGAGTTTGCAGAGGAGCAACTCCGGGCTGACCATGTTTTCATCTGCTTCCCCAAGAACCGTGAGGACAGAGGTGGGTATTGCTGTAGGGTCCTGGGGAGGGACGCTCTGGCACCCCGAGCTCTGACCCTGTGTTTCCCCCACAGCCGCCCTACTCCGAACCTTCAGCTTTCTTGGCTTTGAGATTGTGAGACCCGGGCATCCCCTCGTCCCCAAGAGACCCGACGCTTGCTTCATGGTCTACACGCTGGAGAGAGAGGACCCGGGTGAGGAGGACTAGGTGCCAGCCCTGCCCAGTGTCCCTGCGCCCTCTCCCGGGTTTGTCCACATGTCGTGATTGTGCAGAATAAATGCTCACTCCATTAGCGGGGTGCTTCTTCGAGCTGAATGCTGTGTTTGTCATACTGAAGTGTTGGCTTTAATTCTAAATAAAGGTTTCTATTTTACTTTTTTATTGCTGTTTAAGATGGTCAGGTGACCTGTGCTATAGCAGCCTCCTTTGAAGTCTGGAAAAATAGTGTCACCTCCCCTGGCTCAAACCCAATAAAGTGATCTCGTTCATTGGCTGTGTCTGTGTCCTGCTGGGGCTAGGTCAAGCTCCTGTTAACTATGTCCAGGGTCTCCACCAGAGAGGGTTCTGGGGCCTCCAATCACTCCTGAGCCTCCGCTTACTTGGGTGGCAGTGCTGGGATGTCCTGGACTTTTGAGAAGCTGTGACGTCTGGCAGCTCCTCAGGCAACTGGCTAAAAGTGGCCGAGGTGGAGCAGTATCACCTTTGGGGTAGATTGGGGAGAGACTGGGCAGGAGCTGTGTGTGCTCAGCTATCTGAGCTATAGACATGGGTGCTCTGCCCACTGGAGCAGTGCAGGGGTGGAGCTGGGTTGCAGACAGGACGTAGGTGTTACTATGCAGCATTCATTAGTGTTTGCAGTGGATTAGAGCCAGCATGGATGAACCAGGGGGTGGGCCAGCAAACTGGCAGGCCTTGGGGAGCATTGTAGCCCTAAAGTGCTCCGGAACAGTGGGTGCCTGAACAGGACAAGGCCCACAGCTGCTGTGTAAGCCCCTCCACCCCCATTGCTGTGGTGTGTTTGGGAAACTAGTACTCAGAATAAGCTCTGTCCAAGAATGGGACTAAGGTGAGACTACTGTCATTTTAAGCTACTGAGATCGTACTGTGTGCAGACAGGCCTCCTGTGTCTCATGGAGCCCACAACCTCAGAAGACCAGGAGAACTTGGTTACAAGAAGCATGTGGAAGCTGGGCAGTGGTGGCGCAGCACGCCTTTAATCCCAGCACTTGGGAGGCAGAGGCAGGTGGATTTCTGAGTTTGAGGCCAGCTTGGTCTACAGAGTGAGTTCCAGGACAGCCAGGACTACACAGAGAAACCCTGTCTCAAAAAACAAAACAAAAAAAGAAGCATGTGGAAGTAACTGGGTAGGGAGTGTTGGAGGTGGTGGGAAGGCTGAAGTTAGACCTTGGCAGTGGCCAGGCAGTCCTGGGAATACCTTCCCCTCTTGTGCACATGGGGGTGCTGTGGGGTCATACAGTCTGCTGTCTGATCACAGAAATGGCTGCCTATCTTCATGAGACCTGAGCAGCAGGACAGCAACACAACCCCTTTGTTCTCTTATTTGTTTGTTTTGTTTTTTTTCCAGATAGCCTCAGCTAACCTTCAGTTTCCTTTGTGGCCAAGTATGACCTAGATCTTCCTGCTCCTGAGTATTGGGATGTGGGCATGTGCCACTACCCCAGCCTTTTGTTTTAATTTAGTAGTATTGTATGGTTGCCTGGGGATCCTGATAGATTTTAGCCAATGACAGTGAGTTAGATGCCCTCACAGGGGTCTTAGGGGCCATATGGTGCCACTGTAACACCAAAAGCAGTTTTTTGAGCTACCAGGGTCTTAGGAATTCAGATTGTGGGTGTTGTATCCCAGATGGGTTGGGATATTACCAATCAAGGACCTGATAGTTGAAGCCTTGTGGGACAGGTCAGTTCCATGCTCCCTGTTCTCCAGTGGACAGCTCTACCTGACGATGACCTCCCTCAGAAATACCAACAAGGCCATGCCTGTCATCTCAGTACCCAGAGGGCTGGGATCTGGTTTACACAGCCAGACTATCAAAAGTGAAAAGGCTTGAGGATAGTCTCAGGACTAGGAGCGCCATGTGAGCTTGACAACCCCTCTTTCATTCAGAAACCTCAGGTAGGAGACAAGTCACCCCCTGAGCATGTTTCAGGGTACTATGCTCCCAAAAAGATGGGGACAGACATGCCCTGTAGCCTCATTGGGTACACAGTTCACTCGTGCAGAGGTTCCTAGCAGGAGATGAGAGGCTGCTAAGTGACCAGCCCGACTGCTGGCCTCCCCAACAAAACCAACACCCTGTGCTCACTTTTCTTGCTCAATCTCTCACTTCTCTGCCACTTGAAACTGTCTTCTTGTATAACTCTAGCTGTGTAGACCAGGATAGCCACAAAGATCCACTTGCCTCTGCCCCTCTAGCACTGGGGCTACAGGTGAACACCACCACGCCTGGCTACTTTTATTGTTTTTAATTGTATGTGCAAGTACGTGTGTGGAATTGCCTGAGAAGATGATGGGCAACTGGAGCTGGAGTTGTGTTGGGCCAAAGTCTGCTGTATATGCTCTTAACCACTGACCCATCTCCAGCTGACCAAACGTGGGAGCTCTTAACTATGCACTTAACCTTTGAGCTTTCTCCAGCCCCTGACTTGTGGTGTTCCTGATACACTTAGGGTTTCACAGCCTAGGAAACTAATGACCATGCCCCCAGCCCCTCATTTGATGTATTCTAGGCAGGACATCCAACCTCTGACCACGACCCTAGCCT
The DNA here is from genome assembly GCA_019843815.1 of Montemys delectorum. NCBI lineage: Eukaryota > Metazoa > Chordata > Mammalia > Rodentia > Muridae > Montemys > Montemys delectorum. The sequence continues at coordinate 65,768 of JADRCD010221442.1, read as the reverse complement.
CCTCAAGGGGATTTTAAGCGGGCCCTCTCCACTGACCACCTCAGTCCCTCACTGGGGATTCTAAGTGGAAGCTTGACCTCTGACCACACCCCTATCCCCATTGCTGGGGATTCTAGGTGGGGTTGCCTCAGTCTCCCAAACAGCTGGGATAACTGGATTGGACCACAAGTTGGGCATACGTTTTCTTGTTTGGACCATAAAGTGCACCTGTACAAGGCTTCTGTCTTCTGGCCTAGAACAGTGAGTACCCAGGCTTCTTCCTGGGCCCAGGGAGCTGCTCCAGCCAGTCTCCTGAGTACTGTCGAGGGTGAGATGAATTGGCCAGGAACTGCTATTTCAGTAGCTACCTGTGGGTGACTAGAGTTGCTCTTGATGTCCTGGGGACTTACGCACCTGTATGCGGTGCATGTACACAGGTAGGTTGGAGACTGGAGTTCTTTGCTCCAAGGACCCTCTGAGATGGAGGTAACACCTAGACTAGACTCTACATCTATGACACAGCTTTGGTGCTGTGTGATCGTGGGGGGGCTGCTTGCCCTCTTTGATTCATTTTCTCTTTTGTTTTTTTTTCGAGACAGGGTTTCTCTGTGTAGCCCTGGCTGTCCTGGAACTCACTCTGTAGATCAGGCTGGCCTGGAACTCAGAAATCCTCCTGCCTCTGCCTCCCAAGTGCTGGGATTAAAGCTGTGCGCCACCACCGCCCCGGCCTCTGATTTATTTTCTCACCTGTGGAACAGGAAGGTCAAGCATCTTTCAGGATACTGGGAAGCACTCATGACAGTCTGGGATTGGGACACAATGTCTAGCCCAGAAGGCACCAGGAGGACACATGTAGAGATAAATGAACCACTATATATATACAGGGCCTAGTCCTAGAAAACTCAGCCCCCAAAGCTAGGCAGGTGCCTGTAGCAGCAGGCCAGGCCCAGAGTGGAGCTGGGGCTTTCCCAGGGGTACCCCTCACCTCTAGCACCCTGGAGGATGGGACGTTGTGGGAACAGAAACCAGGAGGTGAGATTCTGAAGTGAGCAGGCCTAGGCCAGGGGCAAGGGAGGTACAAAGATGGGCCCGGTGGCTTACACTTGTCACACAGCAACCCGAAGTGGGAAGCAGAAGAATCCGGAGTCCAAGGTCAGCTTCAGCTACATAGTAAGTTTGAGACCAGCCTGAGCTACATGAATTTCTGTTAAAAAGGAATGGCTCACAGAATAAATTATAAGAAGGCAGGTTGGAGTCTTTTAGTCAAGCACTCCAGTGACTTCTGTTTAGGGAGGAATACAGCTGAGGCAGTACAACCCAGGGCCTTCGCTTCCCTGTCGGCAGGCCACTTAGGAAGTCCCCGGTGCCTCTGTCTAACACAGAGCACATGGACTGGCCTCAGTGAACTTTCCCAGCCTTGTCCTGCCCTGCTGTGTGGCCATGGGAAAAATTACTGTCACACACCTGTTGGTGACACCAAGTGCCTGAGGTGCTGGGGATAGAATAGGCTTCCTGTATGGAAGGTGAGCCCCAGCCTCAGCCCCAAGTCTATAAACATTTCAGTGTCCAATTTGTTACATAGCTGGGGCTGGTCCCCTCCCCGTTGCCTCCAGTACTGGGTTGCCGTGTGCATCACCATGACTAGTTCGGCCACCAGCAACTTCTCTCCCAGGTCACCCTTGCTGTCAGAGCCACACAGCTTCCCAACCTCAAAGGAGGGACCCAGCCACTCCAACACCCACCCCACCCCTCCTTTGAGAATAATAATACCTGAAAGTCTGACTTTTGTATTAAATCAGCTTGTTTAATTGGATTTCAGTCAAACATAGCAGGTAAGGATAGAGGTTGTTGGGACTGGGGAACCCCAATGTAATGTACTGATACTTTGTGAACTCTAACCCTGCCGGGAGTGCACCCCTTCTGTCTTTTAATAACTCTAAAGGCACTTGGATTTCGTTGGTTGTTGTTTTGAGGGCCCTAGGGTTGCCATAGCAACAGGGGCTAAGAGGCCACTCCAGGACAAAGAGGTCAATCTTATCAGGCTCAGGGATAGAGTCTAAAAATGCCAGTCCACCCAGTCACTTGTGTCCTGTTGATCAGTTTGTATGTGATGGGAAGGTTGGGGAGGTCAGGATCAAAGGGTCTCCATGTTCCAAGCCCAGTTCAGACTAGCCAAGTTTGATCTGAGTCTTCTGTTGCATTAGGCTGCCTTTGCCTTTCTGTCTGGACACAATCCTGAGGGCCTGCCTCGGCACACAGGGCAAAGGCTACGAGCTCAGATGTGTTCTGTGAAGGAAGACACAGGATCCCAGTGGGCAGGTGGCAAGAGAGCTGCAGCCTGTCTGACCACGTGTCCAAGGGGTCAGTTGGCCAAGTCCCACAAAGTGCCCTCTGTCCCCTCTTCAACAGTGTCCTAACTGTGACCTGGCAGAGGTTACACTGGGGAGGAACTTAGTTGGGACAGGCTAGTGGATCATGACCTGGCCCCATCTAATGTCTGAGCATTCACAATCCACTACCCCTGCCTGCTCACCCCTGCAACAGGTGACTTCCCCTGCAGAGCAGCAGAGTGGCTGTGGTGGCCTGAGAGGCACTCCTAGGATCCAGGGCAGCCAGCCCTCCTGCAAGCAGATGTCCAGCATGGCAAGGCAGGGTAGAGGAACCTCTAGGGGACACGGAGACATAGGGACATGGCTTCTCCTGGCAGGTGGCCTCCTGGGCCGGAAGTTCCTGGTGGGATGGAAAGGGGGCCGGGACAAGGCTCCCGAAGTGACTGGGAGCCCCTCACCAGGGTCTAGGGTAACCCTGGGTACCCGAGTAGCAGTGGACAGGAGCTGGGCCAGTGCATTCCCAGGGTCCCTACTACAGTCCTGGGCCCTGTGTGTGACACAGAAGTGTGTGTGAGACACAAGTCACAATGAGCTATAAGCACGGTGTGTCCTTTGTCCCCAGGCTTTCTCACTGTAGGCATCTGGGGGCCGTAACTGCTGAGTAGGAGCACAGGGAGGACACAGGACTTTGGGGCCACAGCCTGCACCTGCATAAGAAACCTTGGACCCTGAGTGTCCCCAGCCACTTTAGGTCCCAGCACAGCAGCCACAGCAGAAGGTGGGAGAGGCAGGTTGAAACCCTTAGAAAACATTTCAGGAACTGTAAAAGGTGTGATCTGCTCAAAAAACGGTCCCGCGGATGTCTACAAAAATGAGGAAGTTCTGCTTGTGAGCTGACTTGCAGCCGCCTCCATGCCTACCCCCTGGGGAAAATATGCATAGGTGGAAATTATCTGGGACTGGACAGAGGTTTGAGCGGTCCCCGCTCCCACAAGCTCACCCTGGGACCGGGTCAGATCATCTTCATGTTGAACTTGCGCGCGCCACCCTGGCCAGCCGCAGCCGCCGGACCGTCCACCTTGCGGAAGGAATATTCCACGGAGAAGTTATTCTTGTGCTGTCCGCGGCCGCGGCTCCACACAAACAGCAGCAGAAAGCAGAAGAGGACCACGCCCAGGAAGGTGATGCACCCCATGGCGGTGGACACAAGAATGGTGGTGAGGTCCAGCGGGAACCGGACGCCCACCTGCGTCTCGTTGTGCCCATCGCCCTGGGTCCGGTTGGCGGCGGGCTGGACGGTCAGGGTGGCGAAATAAGTGTCGTTCCCCCCCGCGTTGCTGGCCACGCACGTGTAGGTGCCACTGTCCTGGGGCCGCGTGTCCGCGATGGCCAGGGTGCCCCCAGGCAGCACACGTGCCCGGCCCCGGCTGGCAGCCGTAACCGTGTGGTGCTGGGGCGTCACCCAGGCCACCGTGGGCGCGGGCTCACCCTCAGCGCGACACAGGAAGCGCACGTCGTCGCCCTCGGTGGCGGTCACGTGCTGCAGCCGCCTCTCCCGGATCTTGGGCTTGCGACACACGAAGTACTCGAAGAGCACGGAGTCAGGGAGATTGTGCAGGGCGTCGCCGCGCACCTCGGCGGGGGTGGCGCAGGCGGGGAGCCTGCCGTCGAAGTTCAGGGTCTTCCGTCTCTGCACGATCCACAGCAGGCGGCAGTCGCAGGCCAGCGGGTTGCCGTCGACGCGCAGCGTCTCGAGCGTGTTCACCGAGTGGAACGTGTTCTCCTCCAGCGTGGACAGCAGGTTGTCCGAGAGGTTGAGCAGGCGGATCTGGCGCAGCCCCACGAAGGCCTGCGGCTCGATGACCGCCAGCAGGGCTCCGGCTAGGTGCAGCTCGCGCAGACGCACCAGGTCTCTGAAGGAGCCGCGCGGCACCATGCTGATGGGGTTGTGCGACAGGTTGAGGCACGTGAGGTGGGCCTGCTGTCGCAGCGCTGCGGCCGGCACAGCCGTGATGTTGGTGTGCGTGATGGACAGCGACGTGAGGTTCAGCCCACGCAGGCTGCCCGGGGCCACCTCCTCCAGCAGTGGCCAGTTGTCGATCTCCAGATGCGAGAGTCCCGGAAGCTTCTGGAAATTCTGGTCCTCCAGGGCAGCGATGGCCAGGTGGCGCAGACGCAGAGCGCCCAAGCCCCTCAGGTGACCCAGCGACTCCGGGGACAGTGAGGTGAGATTGCAGCGCTCCAGCGTGAGCTCGGCCAGCCCCAGCAGCCCCGCGAAGGCCCTGCGGGAGATGAACACCAGGTCATTGTCGCCCACCTCCAGCCGCTGCAGGCTACGTAGGTCCTGGAAGCTGAAATCCAGCAGGATGACCAGCTTGTTCTCGCTCAGGTCCAGCAGAGTGAGGCTGTCCAGATGCGTGAACACGCCTGGCGGGATGAGCTTCAGCTGGTTGCCACGGAGACGCAGGATGCGCAGGCGGGGCAGGTTGGCGAAGGCCCCGGGTTCCACGTGAGCAATCACGTTATGGTTGAGGTCCAGCTCCTCCAGGGTGGGCAGAGAGGCCAGGTCCCCAGGGTTCAGGCAGCGGATGCGGTTGCGGCTCAGCTCCAGCATCCGCGTCTCGGCAGGGATGCCTTCGGGAATGGCGGTCAGCCGGCGGCGCCCGCAGGCCACAGTGCGGGTAGACGCGGAGCACTCACAGCGTGCGGGGCAGCCCGTGGCCAGGGGCGCTGTGGGCAGCAGCAGCAAGTGCAGGCCCAGCATGTGCAGCCAGCAGGTCATGGTGTAGGGTCTGGGCCTAGGGCCACACCAGCATAGTCCAGGACAGCTAGAATGGGAAGAGAGTTAGACTACATCAGTATTCATGGCTCCCAGCTAGACACAAGGATGCTGATCCATGACAGCACACCTAGCAAATCTCAACACAGATGCCCACAGTGACAGTACACATGATAGAAACCAAGGGCCCATGGACAGACAGCAGAAAAAGTGTGAGCCATCCACGTTGGAGTATTACTCAGTCATGAAAGGGAGCGAGGCTCTGACACACACCTCCAGGACCCTTGAGGACACTGCTCGGTGAGAGACCAAGTCCTGGAAGACCACATAGTGGGACTCCATGAAACACCCAGTTTAAAACAAGTTCTCCTGTAGTTCAGGCTGGCCTCAAACCAGTCTGGTAAGTAGTTGAGGCTATCCTTGAAGATGGAGGCAGAGCTGGGTGATAAAGCAAATTGCTCAAAGGCTCTTGCACCTGAGAACGTAAGAGAAACAGGAAGCCAGGCAGTGGTGGCCCACGCCTTTAATCCCAGCATGTGGGAGGCAGAGGCAGGCAGATTTCTAAGTCTGAATTTGGTTGTCTGGAGTCTGGTACTGTGACAAAGGACAGTCGAGACCCAGATGACCGTGATGACCCTCAGTGGCTGTGAGATAGATACTCTAGCTAGGACGGAGGAACGGCCAGGAAATGCCCTAAGACTGGATTGAACGCTAATGGAGCAATTGGTGGGGACTGGGGACCAGAGTGGGCAGGGGGCTAAGATGCCAATAGATGCTGAGACATCCTGCGGTGCTGGCCTGACTGGGCTGGACCAGTGTTTCTCTCAGGCAGCCTGACTAGCCCAGACCCAGGGGTCGAGGTAGCAGAGGGACAGCTGGACTGAGCTGCCTGGCCTCTTTTGCAACACGGCTTCCCATCTGCCAGGCAGCTATTTATGGCATGTTAACAGCTGAAGCCCCCCAGGCAAAACTACCGGCACAGAGCAGACGGGCAGCCCTGGTGATGAGTATGCCAGGCTTGTGAGGACATACTGGAAGGAAGGCACAAGTATGAAGGAGAGCCCCTGCCAGGAATTCCCCGGTGAGGGGCAGGGAGCGTGTTCAGGAGGGGAGCTCCGCCCAGTAAGGGGCAGGAGGCGTGGTCAGGGGTGGAGTCCCCTTGAATCCTGTCTTCACTTTCTCTGTCTTTCTGTGCTGTGTTCTTCGCCTGTGTGGAGCCCAGAGGTGACGTCCTCTGCAGTCATCCTCACCCTTGTCTTTTGGGACCGGAAGTCTGATGATTGGGCTAGGCTGTTCAGCCACGACCCCCAGGGGTCCTCCTACTTCTTCAGCATTGAAATATAGAAGTGTGCCCTCGTACCAGCTTCTCTGTGGGGATTTGAACTCAGATCTTCTGGCTTGTGTAACAGCACCTCATGACTGAGCCATTGCCATCACAGCATCCTACAAGCTACACAGTGCTTAGTCCTTGGACCAGAGTGCCTCACGGACTTTGCTGCACGTGTGGTTTTTTGAAGTGGGGCTTCAGGTAGCCCAGATTGGCCTGGAACCGCCTATATAGGTGGTCTTAAACACCTGATCTTTGTTTCTGCCCCCGGAGTCGCTAGGCTCAGAAAAGACCTGCCATGTCTGGCAGAAAGTGCCTAGTACTGACAGGTCAAGTGTCTCTAGGTCGATGTCACTGAACCACCGCCTCCCGGAGAGATCTCTGATGCTGATGGCCCCTGAGCCCGCTCTGGCCCTGGCTTGTCAAACTTCAGCCACCATATCCCTCCAGGGCGCCACCGGCAAGTGCTCTCTCTATAATTACTTCACCAGGCAGGGACAGCAGATCTCTTGAGCCAGCTCAGCAGGGGCCACTCAAAGGGTGACCTAGTTTTTCAACTCTAACCTCTCCTGGCAGGCCTGGCCCTGTCATCTCCTCTGCAGGGTGACTGAAAAGCTGCAGGGCTGTGGTGTGGTGGGGAGGGGGAAGGGTGGGCAGCTGTCTGAAGCAACTGCCAGTTTTCAGCTTGGACCCTGACCCTTCTTGCTGTGTGCCTACAGGAGCTTACCTGCCCTTTTCAGGTGTTTGCATGTAAGGGTGGGAGGTGGAGTCACCCTCCCCATGAGTTTTCTCAGTGAGAGGGACAGTGAATGCCCCAGCGGGAACATTAAGCCTGAGCATCACTGTAGGGTCGAAGGCGATCACTGGCCCCTCGTGTCGAAGAAGGCAGGCAGGGAGAGGGATACTAGGAATTGGGGTGGCTGGATAGGCTGGTTTCTCTGTCCCCTCTCTTGCCCGGTGGCCTTGGGGTAAGGTTACTCACAAAGCCATCTCTCTGTGTCTTGGCCCCTGGTTGAGTATCTCCCCCACAGAGGACTGGACTACTGTGTGGCTTTTTTGTTCTTGCTGTAGACTTTGCCACACCAAAGCTTAGGCAGGTCTCAAACTGTCAGCAATCCTCCTGCTTCAGCCTCCTGAGGTCTGGCAAAGGAAAGGCAGTAGAACTGGCTAGTCATCTCTAGTTGGCCTTGTGTCATTTGAGTTGCCCTGGGCTCCTCTCAATCCACCTCCAGGGACAGGGAGCCAAGAACAGGGGTGCGTTTCTCTACTCCCACTGATACCCCTCCAGGTGCTGGCAGCTCCATCAAACAAATATAAGGAGACCTCCTAAATGTGCTGGGAGTGGCAGCACACACCTGTTACCCCATTGTCCTAGAAGCTCAGGCAGGAGGATTGTGAATTTCAGGACAACCTGAAACTTAGTGAGACCCTCTTTCAAGATAAAAAAAACCGGGAGTCTGGAGGTCAGAGCTCTGACAGCTCTGCTGGGATTGGTTCCTAGTACCCACATGGCAGCTCATAAACCCTGACATTCTATTCCCAGGGGATCTGACGCCTTCTTCTGGTTCCCTGGAACACTGCATGTATGCACAGTCAGACATGCAGGCAACATACTGTACATACAGAATAAATATATAAATCTGGGGGATAATTAGCCAGTCATGATGGCTCACACCTTTAACCCTAGCACTCAGGAGGCAGATCTCTGTGAGCCTGGTCTACAGAGTGAGTTCTAGGACAGCCAGGGCTACACAGAGAAACCCTGTTTCAAACAAACAAACAAAAAACAAAACAAAACAAAACAAAAACCCATATCCCCCTCAAACCCAAATGAGTTAAAAGGAAATGAAAAAGAAAAATAGTAAAAAAAAAAAAAAAAAAAAGCTGGATTGTGGCTCAGGAGTGGAACCCCCTTGGAATGCCCCAGTGATGGTCTGGGGGCGTGGTCAGGGGTGGAGCACTTGTCTAGCCAGCCAGAGACCCAGCATTCCATTCCTGACACTGCGCGGGTGGGGAGAGTCTAAAAGGGACACTTTTCATTCAAAGGCCCCTCTGAGGCTGTGCACCTGACCACAGGATAGCTACTTCACATAGCAAAATCTAGAACCTTCTGGCTTCTCTCTCACTCCACTCCATGGTGGAACCCTTGGTGCTGGGCTGCCTGGGCTGGCTCATGCAGCCACCACTGAGATCACTCTGGGTGGGCTTCAGGGGTCTGGCAAGCCCAGTATGGACTCCGTGGAAGGAAGAGCCAAGTCTAAGGCTTCAAGGACATGACTCATTAATATGCATGAGAAACCACTGCAGTGGCCTCAGCAGGGCCTGACTGCAGGGTCCGGCCTGCCCAGTCACTTTCCTCCCAACCCGTAGCTCATGTCACCCTGGGATGGGGTCCCATGATTCCAAGCGGAGCCCCAGGGCTTCTAAGTACATTCTCATATAACAAACGCCTCTACCTCAGACCTCTGCCCCCCTCCAGCCTCCAGCTATCCACAAATCCACATCTGATTCTCCCATTCTGGACATTTCCTATCCTGGAGTCCCACACCAGGTGGCCATACTGTAACCCTGTAGTTCACTGAGGGTGAGCAGGCATAAAAATTACAAATAAAGGTTTGGAAACGAACTGAAGGTTTAGAAAACCTTCCAGAGGAGAGTGAGTTCAGGGCTACAGGATGTTGAAGTGTGGCACAGAGGGATCGGGTCACCCTGTCCCATGCTCCGGTAGAGCAAAGGTATTCCCACTCAGCCTGGGACAATAGGGAGCCAGGGAGAGATACAGAGCAGGAGAGCAGCCAGTCAGAGATGCTTTATGAAGCACTCACCGCCACACCTGCCTGCCTGAGTTCTGTCCCTGGGTCCGCACAGTGTTAGAGGAGATCAGACTCCCACCAGTTGGCCTCTGACCTCCAGGAATGTGTTCACATTTGCACACACACAGTCCAGACACCCAGGGTCAGGGTCTGCTCCACCATGTCTCTGTGGGCAGACAGGTGTCCATCTCTCATCAGCCTCAGCTTCCCATTGTGCAGAAGGCCAAACAGGACTCCAGGGCTGCTGGGGTCTTGTTCTTTGATTGGCTTGCTTCTAGATGCTTCCACCAGGTGCTGCCTTGGTTAGGAGCAGGTCTCCAATTCACTCACTCTCATTCATTAATTCAACAAGCATTTAGTAGATAGATACCTGCTGGATGCCTGCTGCTGTTCTCCGTCTTAGCGGAAATGGGACCATGGTGGTAGGGATTGGTCACCTCTTGGGTAGACAGGACATTGCTGATGGGCCTAAGCTGAGGACTGTCCTGGATCCTCTGGGACCCAGGGTCACCTTTGGGGTTGTGGGAAGGAAGTAGGCAGGAAGGTAAGGCAGAAAAACTAGGTTTTGTGACCCTGGATCCATGGAGGGAGGAGGGAGCCATGAGCTATGGAGGTGGGACCTCCACACCACGACATCGCTTGGGGATGTCCCCTGGGCCAGCCTGGGTCTTAGGAGGGAGCGTGTGCGGATGGCGGGTGGGGATGGTGGCTTCTTCCGGTAGCTGGGGGGAACTCGCACCCAGGGTCGAGGTGGTTTGGAGGAGGGAGTGGCATGTGGCCTCTGGCATCCTGACACTGTAGCCTTGTTGATGGGAGGATGGTTTTGCTCCCCGCTCTGAGGTCTTAACACCTACTGAAGCCACACTGTGGGGGTTGGCTAGAGGTCCCCAAGGCCTACACCCATGGGACAGTCTGGAAAACAGAGGCCTCTCCTCCTAGCCTCCTCTCTGGCTACAAAAAAGCATTCAGCCCAAGGGGGAGGCAGAGTATGGTTGTGGCATCCTGGGTCCCCTAGGCCACAAGACACTGAGGCCCTGGCCTGGGAAAGATGAACCTGTGGGCCGGGCGGTGGTGACGCACGCCTTTAATCCCAGCACTTGGGAGGCAGAGGCAGGCAGATTTCTGAGTTCGAGGCCAGCCTGATCTACAGAGTGAGTTCCAGGACAGCCAGGGCTACTCGGAGAAACCCTGTCTCAACCCCACCCCCCAAAAAAAAAGATGAACCCATGTGCTGGGGGTGACAGGCTTCAGTGGCCTCCTGTCCTTCACCCCTGGGTCCCCCCACACACTACAATAAGAGTGTAGGGATAAAGTGAGGTGAGGACAGGCCTGGCCCGCCCCCACACAGCACCCTCTCTCTGAGGTATACTTTTGGGGACACTCCCAGCCCCCACCTCCAGGGCTGGTACATTCTCCGTCCTAGATCTCAGCCCTCCTGGGCCTTTAATCCATGACAATTCATTAAGGCCTAATTAGCCTCCATCTGCCGTGGGTCCCTGGCCACTGTTTTGGGGGTGGGAGGCTACTGACCCAATTTCCTTAATAGCCTGAGGGGAGTAGCAGCTCCCCACTGCCCACCATAGCAGTGAAGGAGAGGAAGGTTCTAGACTGGCAAACACTTAATCCCCAACATACATAGGGTCTGCTCATCCGCTAGCCCTGAGAACAGAAATGGCGGCATTCATGGGAGGGGAGGAGACTCTGAGACCGGGGCTTGACACACTGGTCCTGGGGGGAGGTCCTTGCCAGGTGGGGATATCAATTGTAGGAAGGAACCAGAAACAGAAGAGCAACTAGGAAGCTGAGGGGACCCCCACTGAGCCTTCCACCCCGTCCGTCCTGGGGTCCTGGGTGTCTTCTTCTTCCTGCCCCGCCTCATCTGGGTGTCTGTGTGGAGGGGACCCCAGCTCACTCACCTGTGAGCATTGGAAATCGAGTCTCATACCAGCTCTGTTTTTATTAAATCCCAACTCCTCATTGTTCTCAAGATTGACATGGGAGGCGGTGGGTGGCTCACCCGGGCAGCCCACACAGAAAGCAGTAGCTGAGAAAGAGTTCTAAAAGGCTTCCTACCTGGCGAGCTGGGAGTGAGTCAGGAGTGCCTGGGGGAAGAGGCACAAAAACCTTGGCTTTGGGACCTTGTATGCTCCTACCCTTCAGGCAGGGTCACGTGCCTGTGCCTGGCTGCAACTGGGGGTGGATGGCAGCGGCCACCCCCACTCTACAGATGGAAACACTGAGACCGGACGAGCATGTGTGCCACTCGGTGGGAGCTGACAAAGGGACTCTTCAACATCCTAGCTGCCCTGATGCAATGACAGGGCCTAGGTGGACCGGGACTTGACACCCTGGTCTTGGGAGGAGGTGGTTGCTGGGATGGGGTGTCAATTGTTGGAAGGAACCAGGGACAGAAGAGCAATTAGGAAGCTGAGGGGACCCCCCCCCCACTGAGCCTCCCACCCCATCCTGGGTGTCTTCTTCCTCCCACCCCACCTCATCTGGGTGTCTGTGTCGAAGGGACACCCATGGGGTGAACTGACACCATTCTAAGCCTCCCCTACAGCTCAGAGGTGAAGGGACAGGGCTGAGCTCTTTGAACCCTCAGTCCCCGAGGGGTGCTACTTCCAACCTGAGCCCCTCTACCTCATGCCACTCACCTCTTTAACACACTTCTTACAACCTTTGTAGCCTGGTGCCTCCTCCAGGGAGCCAACCTGGGTTAAACTCAGCCTGATACTTCTGTTCTTGCTAAAAGTCTCCAAGTTCCAAGCCCTAATAGCCCCTCCCTGTCACCAAAGCAGGCATCAGATGCCCCACCCACCCACCAAGCCATCCAGAGCAGCTGGGTCTCAGGCCCTGCCTGGGCTCTGGGTTTCCCTCCACACACGTCAAGAAGCCTACTGGCACCAATATAGCTTCTCAAATGCACCAGACCCCCAAGTTCTGAGTACTCCCCACTGGGAGGAGGGACACCTGTGTCTTGGGGACTCTGGGGTTAGGAGCCCTTGATCATAAGGTGGGGTGGGAACACTGCACCGTGGCCCAACTGGAATCCAAGCTCTGAGCCTCTCAACTTGTTGAATGGGGCCCAGTGGCCTCCCTGGTCAGGCCCAGTGCCCAGGGGACACAGGCCTGGCCTGTGGGATGGGGCAGACGGACGCCCCCACCACTGTGGTCGCTACCGGGACACAGGCCTGCCCAGTGGGGGGGGTTCTGCACAACACCACAGTCCTTCCTCACGGGATCGAGACCTCCCCAAAATGTGTGAGTCCCGCTTGTAGACACCCCCCCTCCCCAATTCACCTCGCGTGCATCGCCCTGCACTGGCTGGCGGGGAATCTCAGGGCGCCCAGCCGCGGCTCCATTCGGGTGTCCCCCTGCCGCAGTGCGCATCACCATTCCGCGTCCCCCAGGGTGCTCCCCCACATGCGCCCCTCAATACCCTAGGCTCTGCATCTCTGGAGGCGGGTTGGACCCTGAAGTTTCCGCAGGGGGTGCAGGAGGGCTGGAGAGGAGCGCGCGTGGGGGGCCTGAAGGGGTCCCCTGACTGCAGCGCTGTCACTCACCTGGGCGGCTCCTCCTCGGACGGCGCGAGGGGCCGCTCGGAGCCGCCACCAGCCGCCGCCACGGCCGCCACCGCCACCACCGCCGCCACCTCCCGGGCTCCGCCGTGCGCGTCCCCGGCGCGCATTCCCGTGCGCATGGCCAGGGAGCGCGCGAGCTGCAAGGGGGGCGCGCGACAACACGTGTTGGAGCAGGTCCGGGGCAGACGGGGACGCAGCACCCGAGTACCCCGCGTGCCTAGCACATCCCTGTCCTCGGGGCTTCCACAGACAATGAGTACCGAGAAATGCTTAGGGGCTCCCCAGATACGACAGGTTGTCCCATTGGAACGTTCTGGAAATTGCCAACTCTCCGCTGTCTCCTCCCTCCCAGGACAGGCCTCCACCATCTGCACTGTTCCGCACACCTGCCAAGTCTCATCCCCTGTGGCCTTGCTCCTCTGTGAGTCTCAGAGCCCTCCTTGGCTCCCTGCTGCTCCTCTGTCGGCCTTACTCCAGCAGCCATCCTCTCCCATGTGCCTAGGACTGCGAGGTGCACTTTGCACATACAGCCTAGTGTGGGGAGTAAGTAGATGGATGCATACATTACATAGGGGAACATGGAGAGAACCCAGAGGTAAGAGGAGGAGCCAGAGAGAAGGCTCAGCAGCCAGAGCACTGGCTGCTCTTGCTGAGGAATGTTGGTTCGGGTCCCAGCACCCACATAGCAACTCAAACCATCTGTGACTCCAGTTCCAAGGGACCTGAGGCCACCTCCTGGTCTGTGAGCTCCTGTATGCAATGCACAGAGTTAAAAATAAGATAAATCGCTGGGCGCTGGTGACGCACGCCTTTAATCTCAGCACTTGGGAGGCAGAGGCAGGCGGATTTCTGAGTTCGAGACCAGCCTGGTCTACAGAGTGAGTTCCAGGATAGCCAGGGCTATACAGAGAAACTCTGTCTCGAAAAACAAAACAAAACAAAAAACCAAACCAAAATCAGAACAAAACAAAACAAAAGATAAATCTTAGCCCAAATCTCAGTACTTGGGAGGCAGAGGCAGATGGATCTCTGAATTGAGGCTAGCCTGGTCTACAAAGTGAGTTCCAGGACAGCCAGGGCTACACGGAGAAGCCATGACTCAAAATAAACTAAATTTACAAACAAAGGAGTGTGTGTGCCTGGCCCTGTCTGGTGAAAGGCCACACTGCACCGAGGTCCCCCCTAAGCCAACCCCTCCTGAGGCTGGGAACTCAGTGCTCCCTGGTAGGAACCCAGTGCTCCCTGGTGGGAACCAGCATAAGCAGAAAGGAACCAGGAGTTGGGGGATGGGCCAACCAGACCAGCACTTCCCAAGTTGGAGGCTCAGGCCTTGGGGTCCAGGATGGGAGATATGAAAGGGAGGAAGTGACAGTCCCCAAGAGCAGAGGCTCAGTGAGCAGCCATTCTGAGGAGCTGGCTGCGTCTGGCTCTGTCCTTCTCGCTGTAGCAATCTGAATGTGCTGGAGGCTCAGCTGCCCTTGTCCCTGGAGAGGGGTGACCTGTAGGCCTAGCTGCAGGGAGCCAGGCGTGTCCTGCACACCCCCCTCGTGTGCCCTCTCTGTCCTCCAGAAAGGTTTAGTGGCAGGCAGCTCTGCCACCTGTGACTCAAGCAGGCTCCTTTCCCAGACTGTCACATTGGCCTGAGGCCCAGACCAGGTCCCTCCCCAAGCCAAGAGGCAGGAAGCCTGTGCGCCCCCCCCCCCCCCCACACACACAATATCCTTGGAGGTAGACTCCAAGGCTCCACACCAGGCTGGATCCCAGGCAGATTGTATCCCTTCTCTGGGTCTCTGAGGTTGTGACCATTGGCTCTGGGGACTTCTGGACAGGCATGCGTTGAGTGCCCACTGTACACAAAGCTACATGGTATACTAGGCTTTGCAATTGGGAGACAACTATGACCAAGGCCAGAGGTGGACGCAGGGAGGCTCAGAGATGTGGCCCTCTGCCTGAGTCCCATTCTAGGTCCTACCCATCTAGTCCACCCCCAAGGACCAAGGAGCTTCCATGCCTAGTGCTGCAGACTACAGCTTTAATGACTGGGGGGCGGGGCACCAGGGCACGAGGGGGCTCCATCTGCCTTCCTCTCATTCCTCTGCCGAATAGAGAGAGTGACAGCAGGCGGGGCCCTAGCCGAGGGCCTGGCTCCCACCACAGGACCTTTGCACATGCTGTTCCGGCTGCAGAGCAGAACGCCTTCCCCAGCGTCTGCCCTGCCCGCCCCTGCTTCCTCCTGACTCACATCCCCACCCGGCCGCCTTCTGTCCCCCGTTCCCAGCCTCCCTGCAATTTCCTAAGATATCCTATAATTTACTCATTCATCCTATTTATGTCTGCCCTCCCCCTCCCCCGTTTCTCCTGAGCACGGCGTCCCTGCACGCGCTTAGCGTCCAATAGACTCCCAGTTGAACTAGCGACATAAGTGATGGCAAACTGGACAGGGGTGGTCTGGGCAGGACAGCGTGAGTTTCCAAAGACCAAGGCATCCCCTGCCCTCTCCCCTCAGCCAGTGTGTCACCCGTGGGAGTCAGCTGAGGACAGAGATGTGCTTGAGCAATGCATACAGCACAGCCAGCCCTTAATAGGCTTTAAACTTGTGTGGAAGGCCTCGATGAGGGTGGTGGGTGTGAAGTATCCATGCCCAGCTGCTGGGTGACCATGGGATGTCTCTTGCCCATTCTGAGCTCAGCATTCCTGGCAGGTTCCCCCATCCCCACCCCAACCCCCTGCAGCTCTCTTCTGAGCCACTTCAGTGAGGAGGCTGCGTGGGAGAGCTGCAGGGGGGTCACAGCCTTGCAGGCAGCGGAGCGGTTAGCACCTGGTTGCCAAGGCTACGACCACCTGCGGAGGTGACGTTGCCACGGAGACGGACCACCTGGGTGAAAAGGGTGGCTCCTGCGGATTGGGGAAGCGTGGGTGTGGCTGGTGGGGGCAGCGACTGCCTGGGGGACAGGCATGCTCAGTATGGTCTGGGGAGAACGTGGGGTGTCCCCATGCGGAACTTCAGTAGAGACCCGGATACGCAAGAACGGGTTATGAAATGAAATGCCCTATGTCTCTTCCCTTTTAGATCGTGGTTGCCATAGTTGTGTGGCACCTTCCAAGCAGCTGGGGGCATCTATACTGCCCCAGCTCGTGACCAGTGGCCTTCCCTATGTTCCTAGAGGGTAGTGGTCAGATATCAAGGTGTGAAACGACAGGTTCCAGGTGACTTCAGCCTAGCCCGTGATGGGCAGGCTCAATGCTGTGCATCCTCAGGTCAGTGGCAAACCTCTTTGAGCCCTAATAGCTCCATCTGTAAACTGTGAATCAGGTTAACAACTCCTGTGGCTTTGAGCAGGTATGTGGTATCCCCAAGGCTGTCTGTGGTCAACAATAAATGTTTAGACAGTTACATGGGTGGTGGCATTGGAAAAGGTACAAACACTACCTGAAGGGTACCTGGGAGACACAGATACTTCTAGGCAGGGAGGATTACAGCTGGGTTTGCCTGATAATATGGGATGATCCTTTGTGCTCCATAGGACCTGCACCCACTCCCAAAGGGAACAAATAAAAACGGCCTTGTGTTCCTGGCCAGCCAGGACTAGAAAGGCTCTGTCTCGAAACACAAAAGAAAGGGAGGGAGGGAAGGGGAAGGAAGGGGGCGGGCTTTTTTTTTTTTTTTTTTTTTTTTGGTTTTTCGAGACAGGGTTTCTCTGTGTACCCCTGGCTGTCCTGGAACTCACTCTGTAGACCAGGCTGGCCTCGAACTCAGAAATCCGCCTCCCTCTGCCTCCCAAGTGCTGGGATTAAAAGCGTGTGCCAGCACTGCCCAGTCTAGCATCAATTTAAAAAAAAAAAAAAAAAAAGATTTATTTACCTCAATATTTATGTGTCTGAAGGGCACGGTTTTCAGTGGTTAGAGCACCAGCTGCTCTTACAGAGCACCTGAGTTCAGTTCCCAGCCATCACAGGGCAGCTTACAACTGTGACTCTAGCTCCAGGGGACCCGACGCCCCATCTGGCCTGCTCAGAAATGGCACATACGTGCACAGACAGACGTGCTGGCAACAGGAACATATCTATAAAAAGGAAAAAAGAAAGAAATGATCGCTAGAGCCAGAGCACAGCTCAGGAGGGGAAGGTGCTTGCTATCAGGCATGGGGACCTGATTTTGGATCTCCAGAATTCGAAGCTGGACCACACATAAACACACATTTGTTTTTTGTTTTGTTTTGTTTTCCAGACAGGGTTTCTCTGTGTATTCCTGGCTGTCTGGAACTTACTCAGTAGACCAGGCTGGCCTCTAACTCAAGAGATCCGCCTGCCTCTGCCTCCCAAGTGCTGGGATTAAAGGTGTGTGCCACCACTGCCCAGCCTAGCATCAATTTAAAAAAAAAAAAAAAAGATTTATTTATCTCAATATTTATGTGTATGAAGACTGTTGCTGTCTTCAGACACACCAGAAGAGGACATCAGATCTCATTACAGATGGCTGTGAGCCACCATGTGGTTTCTGGGAATTGAACTCAGGACCTCTGGAAGAGCAGCTAGTGCTCTTAACCACTGAGACATCTCTCTAGCCCCAGTTCTTGTTTTTGTTTTTTTGTTTTTTTGTTTTTTGTTTTGTTTTGTTTTTGTTTTTGTTTTTTTAAACAACTATTTATTTTATGTGGCTCCAGCCCCCAGCATCAAGTTTTAAAAATTATGTCATACATCTATTTTGTGTGTGGGTTATGCACTTCTTCCACATGCAGAGGTCAGAGGTCAACTTGTGAGCACCCCAGGGCAGAACTCAGACCTCAGGCTGGGTGCCAAGTGCCTTCACTCACGGTTGGGACAGACTCACCACTGCCCACATCTGAACAGGATCTCACTATGTGGCCCTAACAAGCCTGCAGCTTGTCATCCCCCTGCGTCGCATTCTTCAATGGAATGCCGGTGGTGGTCCATCAGGCCTAGCAGCCTGTGGATAAAGGTTTTCCTGGACAGTGTTACTACGTCATGCAGGCTGGCCTCAGACCTCGATGTAGACTCCTGTGATCCGAAGAGCCAGGACAACGCAGGCAGGTACATCTCCTCCATACCTGGCTGGGTTCAGTTGCTAGTGTGGCGAAGGCTATGCCCAGGTCGCGAGGGTTCCTATCTCAGAGACTGGTTGGGAAATATCCCTTCTGCCTCTGGGGTCTGAAAGACTTGGGGGAGTGAGTTCCTGGGAACTTTCCAGAGCCGCTTGGTTCTTGTGGTTTATGGAGCTGAGAAAGAACCCAATGCTGAACAAGCGCTTACCCGGAGCTCAGCCCCCAGCCCTTGCCGGTGGCCCTACACCTGACCACTCCCCCAGCCCCTCACTGGGAATTTTAGGTGAGGCTCCACTCCTGACCACGCCCCAAGCCCGTCACTGAGGGATTCTAGGTGGGGCTCCAGACTGACCACAGCCTCTGCCGGCTCTCTGGGGTTTTCTAGTTTGGGTCTACACTTGTGTAGGTGTAGACTGTACATCTCTTTGAAGGATGGAGTTAGGGGATGAGTGATGTCAGGTGACCCTATGGATATGGCTGAATCACCAACCTTTTTTTTTTTGTTTTTTGTTTTTTGTTTTTCGAGACAGGGTTTCTCTGTGTAGCCCTGGCTGTCCTGGAGCTCACGCTGTGGACCAGGCTGCCCTTGGACTCAGAGATCTGCCTGCCGCGGCCTCCCAAGTGCTGGGATTAAAGGCGTGTGCCACCACTACCCAGCCCAGTTTTTGTTTTTTTGATACTGGGTCTGAATATACGGCCCAGACTGGCCTTGAATTGGTGATCCTCCTGGCTCAGTGGCCCCATAGTTGGACTCACGGGCATGCAGTACCCAGTCTGGCCCTCTAGACTTCCATCTCCTGCCTTAACTGTCTGTCCCCCTCCCCTCCTGATCACATTGCTGCCCAGCGTGAGAATGTTGGTGGCTACAGGCCCTGTGGGCTCTGCTGCTTAAGGTAAGCCCTGCTGGATACTGGGAGTGAGCTGTGGGGAGAGGACCACAAGCTTGCTGAGAGGGTTAAGCTCACCCACTAGAGTTTTTTATTGGGTGAGAGACCTGGATCCTCCTCCTCCCATCCCAGATAGGGACAGCTGCAGAGCCCATGGGAAGTGCAGAGGCAACTGGGCCCTTTTGGAAGAGCTACAGAGAGATCCCAGAGCTTCAGGCTGTGAAGTGGAGCTGGATTCCCTGGTGCATCCTAACTTTGGAGAGGGATGTGTTCCCCAGAAGCCAACCGTGCCTGGATTCTTCCTGAAGGAATCCACTTCTCATGGTCAGCCTGGGTCAGGCCTCAGGTGCTCAGGTCGCTGAGCAGATGGTGACATGTCTGTTATAGGTGGGTTAGGGTTTAGGTATAGGTGGGTCCTTCCTGGACTGTGCTAGGGCTGAAGCGAGGGTTCCCTTTGTCTGTCTGGGATGCACCTGTGGTGTGAGAGAGATGTCCCGTTCCCATTGTCCTGGCTAGACTCTGTCCCCGCTTGCTTCCACTCCTCCTCCCCCAATTCTTCATTCCCTTGTAGCCAAAGATGACCCTAAACTTGTTTTTGTTTGTTTGTTTTTTTCGAGACAGAGTTTCTCTGTATAGCCTTGGATATCCTGGAACTCACTCTGTAGACTAGGCTGGCCTCGAACTCAGAAATCTGCCTGCCTGTGCCTCCCAAGTGCTGGGATTAAAGGTGTGCATCACTTCTGCCCCTGCTTGTTTTGTTTTGTTTTTTTGTTTTTTGTTTTTGTTTTTTTTTTGTTTTTCGACCCTAAACTTGTAATCCTCCTGCCTTCCAGTCCCCAGTGCAGCCTGATGAGTGCTGGCAAGCACTGTCTTCAAGCTACAGATATAGCTAGCCCTATAGACTTGGACCCCCCTTACGGCACCTGTATCCCCATGTCCCCCATCAGCATCCCATGCTGCCTAATCTGTATCCCCAGTCCTGTGTAGTTAGAGAAGGATTTGATGCCACTGAGGAGAGAGAGGCAGCAGTGGAGAGGTACTGTGAGCATCCTGTGTTAGGTAGAGGCTGTAAGAGAGTAGGTGGGAGTTTCTTACCATCACTGGGCCTCAGATGCTTTATCAAAATGCAGAATGGGGACTACGCAAAGCTTTGGAGGAAGGCTGGGTGAGCCAGACAAGGCAGGTGGGGTGAGGAGAGGCAGAACTGCTGACCATAAGTACCCGTAGGATCTGGCCCACTTCCCGAAGCTTCTGGAAGCTGCTGTGACAGTGGCGGCTCAGGGGTGTCCTGCCGATCTGCGGTCATGCTGTGGCCTGGCTGTTGGTCTCAGTCTGCAGTGTCTCAGGCAGGGTATCCTAGAGTAGGGCTTCCCTGCACAAGACCTCTGCAAAGGGCCTCTGTGAAGATCTGCAAGCCAAGGGCTGTGGTGACAGGCATGTGCAGCAGGCTGGACCCCTGGGCTGATGGCAGGAGCCCCCTGATGCAGCCCTGAGACCTGCGTTGGCCACTGGGAAGCTGGAAGGGCGGGGTCCGGTGGGATCTGGGCCGCCAGTCAGCCTGGCAAGTGGAGTGAGATGGAGGCCGGATCCTGTGTGTTGCTGCACTGCTGCCCTGGATCCTCCCCGCTGCTCTGCTTCCTCTGCCTCTCATCTAAGTCTCCATAGTCTCCCCTTCCTTGTCTGTCTTTCTCCCCTCCGACTCCTAGTAAAATATTAAAATTTCAATGTAATATTAAGGAAAAACATTAAATATTAAATGTCTCCTTTAAAAAAAATATTAAAACACTGAGCTGGATCCAGCTCCCCAGCCTCTGATCACTTTTTCCCATCCCAAGGTGACATGGGACTCTTCACACACATCCGACCTTTTGGCTTTTTGGCATAACATCATTGTCTACAAAACTCAGTCACACACCCGTGAACCTCAAGCTTAAAATAAAAAGGGGCCAAGCGTGGATGGGTCTTTAATCTCAGCACCCAGGAGGCAGAGGCAGGTGGATTTCTGCAAATTCAAGGCTAGCCTGATCTGCAGATATAATTCCAGGACAGCCAGGGGCTACATGAAAAACCCCTGGCTTGAAAAACAAAGAAAATGCTTACCACTAGTGGGATTGTTCTATATATATATTGTGTACTTTACTCTGCAATTCAATGCTGGGCTGTCAGCAGGTTTCTGCAGTGTCACATTGTGTAACAAACATCCACATAGTAGCGTGAAGGTCTTCATTATGTCATGTGGCTGTCCACTGTGGTTTTCATTTAATTTATTTCTGTGTTTGTATCTTAAGAGTACAAGCACCACGACATTTGCAGGAGTTTTTTCCTCTGTAGGCTCTGTAGGGACCAAAATGAGGTCACCAGGCTTGAAAGCAAACACCTTTCCCCGTGGACCCCATCACTGGCTTGTTTTTTGTGGCTGAGCGAGGTCTTGCTCTGTAGCCCAGGTTGTCTTGGAATGGGCCACCCTTCTGCTTTGGCCTCTCAAGTGCAGGGCCAACAAATATTTGCTGGCCCCAAGGAGAAAGGGCCTGCACTCTTTTCTGTCTCCAGGGGACAAGTGCTAGGCTGGCTCCAAGTCCCTGTCATGACCTGGTGTACGCAGAGCCCTACTCGAGCATGAGGTCTACTAGGAAAAGTGACTTGGAACCTAGCAGGGGACACCCTATTGTGAAGATCATCCACCCATGATGGGCAGGCAGCTGTTAGCTTTTAGAGACTGGGTCGGTCACTCCCGGATGAAGTGATTTCATGCCAGTGTCTGAGCTCTGAGCCTCCAGGGCCTGTGATATCACTGCTCTGTGGTAGGGCTGGGGTGTCCACACTCCTAGACTGTAGCTCATCAAGGGTGGGATGCTCCCCCTAAGTTAGACAGCATGAGGAGAGGGGGGCACAGACTTTACCTCCCACGGTTTGTTACCTGCAGGGGAGGTGGCCGTTTTGAGGAGGGTCATGGACAAGCCTTGCTAACTTAGGGGCTGCTGAGGGGAGAGTTGGCTGCACATCTTGTTTTTTCTACTGAGGAGCAGGGAGACTGACTCTTGCCTTGGGTCACATCTTCAGGGAGTCATGTTTCCTGCTGGGCTCCCCAAATTTAAGAGTGGGCTGGTTGTCCCTGAGTGTTGTAGCCATGGTGTCCTGTGCTCCATGTGCCAGAGGCTGCAGGGCCAGACTACAAGGGACACAGGTCATTTCCTAATTCCCAGCTGCTTGTCTTGCGGCAGATGCTTTAGGGAGACTCTTCAGCCTGAGGAACCTCAGGGCCCAGGCTCCGTGCTAGCCAGCCCTCTTCTCAGGTCCTCCTGGTTCCCCTGGGCACAGAGAACAGGCATGGGCCAGTGCTGATGGGACGCCATATGGAGGGAGGCAAGGTCATGGCGGTTCTAGGAGTGATCTTCTTGGCACAGCCCATCAGGTGAGGCTGGCTGGGCTAGGGGGCCTCAGGTTTCTCCCACCCTTGTGCTGGTCTCTGGATGTGCTGTGCTCTGCCCTGGACCACGGTGACTGAGCAAGGTCTCCACCTGGCCCTGGCTTCTCCAAAGATCAAAGTTACAGAGCAGAAGGGGTGGGGAAGGGCACCAGGATGCTCACATGGGCAATTTTATTAAAAAAACAAAACAAAACAAAACAAAACAAGAACAAAACATCAAACAGAAGTTTGCCCCATGGAAGGCAGGTCCCCAGGGGCGAGCTGCCCTCCGTTGGGGGCTGGGCGGCCCTCTGTTGTGGCTAAGCATCTTGCTGCTGCACGAAAGGGTTGGGGATGGCTTCCATGCCATCCTGTGGGCAGATGAGCACCACTGAGGTGCCACGACACACCACAAGCCCCAGCTGCCGAGTGTCCTCTGTCAGCTTGTACTGGTCGTCAGGGTCTGGAGGGATGACAGGCAAGAGGAATTAAGTGTGTATCCTTCTATGATCATGCCACAGCCAGGACCTCAGAGGGGCCCTGAGAGCTCTCACTCACAGCTCTTTCGGGGACTGATAGATCCAGACATGCTGGAACCCCTGGACCAGCAGGGGCCACACCACACCACCATGAGAGTGGCTGAAGGAAGAGCAGATATCTCCAGCATGCTTCAAGAACCCTAAAGAGCCCACGCTGACCCCATAAACACCAAGGGGTATCTGTTGGGCAGCAGAAGCATTGGAGAGGGTGGACAACAGGTGGAGTTGATAAGCAATTATACATAGTTGTCATGAGGGCTGGAGAAGGGAACCTGATGGTAGGGGATCTGCTCAGGGCATTACAGGGTGGGCCTGCTTACACAGAGCTGAGATCCCATGAGCCCTGAAGTCTCTGATGCAGGCAGACATTCCTGGCAGAGGACAGTGGCCACCACTCCTGCTGTTCCCTGAGAGCTGAGGAGAAAGCCAGCTATCTGAGGAGAATGAGCTGGAAGTCTCAAGCCTGGGACCCTCCTGGCAAGCTTGCCGTCCCTCTGGTGTTCAGACACTGCAGCAATCAGGAAGTGACCTGCACCCTAAGTCACCACCTGGTGTAATCTGACCCCATAGGCCCCCAGCGTCATCCTGTGACAACCTCGGCCAGCTCACCTCGCATGTACTCAATGGTCCCATCGAGCACCAGGTTGAGCAGTGGGTCAAATCCTTTCAGGATACCGCTGGCTTGAGGAACATGGAGGAAGAGACATGGAGAAGAATGTCAGTCCACACCCCAATACACATAGAACCTGGTATGGGGACTTTAGGAACAGTTGCCACAGAACTCAAGGGTAAGTGTGGTGGCCTAGTCACTGTGACTCCAACTTTCTTCTTTCCAGAATGGAAGGGGCAACAGATAGCGAGTGTCAATAAAACTTTATGGTCACCCAAACTGAACTCTACATAGTTTCCACGCAATACAAAACAGATCTTTTCTCTGTCTGTCTGTCTGTCTGTCTCTCTGTTTCTCTCCCTCCTCCCTCTCTCCCTTCTCTTCCTCCTCCTCCTCCTCCTTCTTCTCTCTGTCTCTCTTTCCTTCTGTCTGTCTGTCTGTTTCCCCTCCCTCTCTCCCTTCTCTTCCTCCTCCTCCTCCTCCTTCTTCTCTCTCCCTTTCTCCCTTTCCTTCTATGTCTGTCTGTCTGTCTGTCTGTCTGTCTGTCTGATTTGCCCGAGCTGGTCTCAGACTCACTAGGCAGCCTGATCCTCCTGACTTACCTCCCTAGTGTGGGAATGCCACACTTATACAACCATGCCAAGTTTATATGGAGTTGGGAATAGAACCAGGGCTTCACGAATGCTAAACCAGCAATCTACCCACAGAGATACAGCTCTGCCCCTGGTCGATTTTTAGAGACAGGGCCTTGCTACATAACTCAGATGGGCCTGGAACTTTCAATCCTCCTTCCATTGGGAAACCTTCTGGGTTCCTGCCAAGTCCGGGTGCTTAGGGACACATCTTCCTATTGCCTCCTCCACTTCCTCATGGATCCTTCCTTCAGGAGCCCATCCATACTGGTCTGGGTGTTAATCCCACTTGGCTCCCTTTCCTGGGACTCCATTTCCTCACCCACAATTGGGACATACCTTTCAATGGTACAGGATAGCCCAAGCTTAGCTCTTATTGGAATGCCTGTGGTATGTGGCTTCCCTTGCTTGCTGTGACCTGGGCCAAGCTCTGTGTTAGGGAGTCCAGCAGTAACCACTCACCTTCCCGGCCACCCTGGAACTTCACTCGAATGGTCTTATCAATGTACTTAGACAGATCCAAGATGCTTTCTTTCTTCTTTTTCTCTTTGTCCTGCTGAAGAGTGGGGTGCTGAGGAGAGAGGTTCAGCCTTCCCACATCCCTGTCGCCTGGGCCTGGCACCTAGGGACTAGTTTCCACCTCAAGCCCCCATAACCCTGTATGCATCCTCATCTCCAGTGTCCCCCTAGTTGAATTCTACGCCCCTGAGTCTGCATTTCTGTCTGCATGCCCATGTCCTCATCTGCATCCCTAGACCCCCATCTGCACTATTTCCTGTAGGCTGTAGGCACCCCTATGTTGCCTGGTCTGCAATCCCCATGTCCCGCGTCTGCATCCCATGTCTGTCGTCGGCATCCCATGTCACCTGGTCTGTATCTCCATGTCTCCAGTCCGCAGTCCCACGTGGCTCCTATCCCTCAGCACCCTGTCTCCCTATTTTCGGGCGTCTGTCACTCTCCTTTCAGTCTTTCTGTTCTCGCTTCCACTGTCCCTCGAGCCCCTAACCCTGCTTTCTGCGTTCTAGCAATGCTCACCGCCATCTTGTCGCCGCGCGTCGCTCTGGGCAGGCGCCGCCCCGCCCCTTTCTAACGAGGGGGCCTTCGCGCACGCGCAGACCCGGCGCATGCGCGTCGCGGGGTCCCGAAGGCGTTGCCGGGAAACCTTCCGCCTAGAGCTGCAGTGGGACCGGCGGACATGGCGGCGGCGCGGCTGGCCGCAGCCTTGCTGCTACTCGCGGCCCAGGTGAGCGCCACGGCCGGTCGGCTCGGCCCCGACACTCCTGACCGCGGCCGTGACCTTGCGGTCCACTCGCTTTTGCCATCGCAGATTTCCAGCCGGGCTTAGCCCGCCCTGCGCCCCGGGGCCCCAACCGCCGCCGCCGCTGTCCCTGCCAGCCTCAGTTTCCCCTTCTGCAGAATGGGACGAGTCCCCGCGCTCCATCCCCGGGGCTGTCCTGCGCGGCCCTCGAAGTGCTTGCAGCAGCGCTCTCCGGCTTCTGCTCTGTGACCTTGGGCGGAAGGGGGGGGGTCCCAACTTCAGGGTCGATGCAAAAGGCTGGGGACGAGATTCTGCCGCGGACGCCTCAGATGTGCGCGGGATGCGCCCTGGCAGGAGGCTGGCTTTTGGTGGGCTTTGCTTTCTGAGAGAGGTGGCATGCTGGTCTTGAACTCACTGTAGTCCAGGCTAGCCTTGAACTCTATGTAACCCATGCTGGCTTCACACTCACTCTGCAGTCCAGGCTGCCCTCCAACTTGCTCCGCAGCTCAGGCTGGCCTCCAGCTCGCTCTGCAGTCCTGGCTGGTCTCTGACTTGCCATGTTGCCCTGGCTGCCCCAGAACACCCTGTGAGGCTTGGCCAGCCTGGAACTCAAAACACCGGCCTCGTTATCTTATGTGCTGCATCGCAACTCCTGGCTTAGTCCTTAGACTCCTTTTTTGTTTTGTTTTTGGGGGTCCAGCCCCGGTGGATCCTGGAGTGCTGCATCCTCGGGCTTCGGGGGACGGTCTGAAGGGTGGGCTGTGCGCCCTGTTGTAAGTGCATGCTACGGTGTGTGCTCTTTTCTCATGGACTCTGCTCGTGGAACAAGAGCCTAGGTCATTTTTAAACATACTTTTTCTTTCCCTTTTTGAGATTACAGACTTTTGGGACAGGGTCTCCCTGTATAGCTCAGGCTGGTGGTGGGCTTGCAGCTCTGCCTCAGCCTCCCCAGCTGCTGGCACAGCTGGCTGGCATATGCCTCCTCGATTGGCTGAGCATTAAGGCATTCCTCACACATGTGGTTCCTGGGCTGTCCATGTGGCCACCATCTCTCTCTGGCTGCTTTTATCCCCACATCGTGCTCGTGGCTGGGCATGAGCTTTTGAAAGTGTGTCAGGGCTTGCTGCATCCTGCCAGTGGTCCAAGGTTCTGCATCATAGCAGGCTTCTCTGGAAACTGCCCTCTGTGCCGGTGATGTCCACGGAGGCTTTCTCCTTGTCTTTTTTTTTTTTTTTTTTTTGATGGAAGAACTCCCCTGGCCATGCAGTCTCTCCTGGCTGGACCTGCCCTGGGGCCAGTCCATGTCTTTTTTGTGAGTCTCTTTTTTGCTGGTCTGATGGAAGGCTTTGAGGGACAGTGACAATGACAGATTCTGAAGGGTGAATAGGAGTTTGCCAAGGGTGGGAAAGGAAAGGTGTTGTGGGCATCAGGTGCTAGCCCAAGGTGAGAGAGATGGTGTTTTCTTGGGGATGAGCTGATTTCAGTTTGCACGTGGGGTGGGGTGTGTTCCTGCAGTAGGGAGTGCATGCTCCTGGGGAAACTGTTTCTACAAAACAATGAGACTCCAGTTCTTACTCAGGGCTAGAGGGAGTAAGAGCAAAGGGTGGGCCTGGCTGGACAGTGAATCTGTGTGCTTGGGGACTTTACTGGGCAGGTGATGGATGTCGCCTGGACTTTATCCTGCATGAGTATAGCTGTATATACTTTTCCCATATCTGGTGGGTAACAGGCAGGGTGCCATTCTTGGCTGGGTTGCAGCCTGGTCCTGGTGCCCAAGAGTGAAACTAACTCTCTGAGTGAGAGCTGGCTTGGTGGCAGTCTGAACCCCATGGCTTTTTGTGATCCTGGCTTAAAGACTTTATCCCAAATTGTACCTTGTAAACCAGAAAAGGAGTGTGCATGGGTCTGAGTGGCACTGTGCAGGTCTCAGTTCCTGAGGGTTCCCTACCTTCCTTCCTAGGTGGCCCTTATCCTGCTCCTGGCCATGCCTTCTTGGTTTCCTGCCCCTGGAATGGGGCAGGAATGGTGGTATTGGGGGCTGTGTCTAAGTGAGAATGCTGTCGGGGCTTCTGGTCTCCAGGTCTTCCAGGTGTGACCAGGACACAGTGCCTTAGAACTGGTTCTTGGAAGAGCCTGACTTGTTAAGAGTGTCATTGTGCTGTCCCCTTGGTGACAAAGTAGAAAGGCTGCCGTGTGTGTCTGTGTGTGTGTGTGCGTGTGTGTGTGTGTGTGTGTGTGTGTGTGTGTGTGGTGGGGTGAGTGACCGTGAATGAGCCTTTGTGTGGTCAGTGACCACAGTGAAGAGAGGCAGTTCTACCCGTTTCCGTTTTACACAAAAGCCACTTTTCACAGAGAGCCCATCCTGAGTCCACACAGTGCTGAGTCCACACAGTGTTGCTATACTCTGACAAGGGAAGCTCTCTGCTCTGCTGGCTCCTGTCACAGCTGCTCTGCTGCTGGGTCGGGGGAGGAACCATGGTCACAGGACTGAACTTATTTGTGTACCAATAAAACTTTATAAACACAAAAGGCAGGCAAGTTTGGGATGCGGGCTCTGGCTCCTCTGCGGCCCCCAGATCCCTCATGAAAGGAACTTTGTGGGAGGCGCACATGGCTGGTGGGTGTCTAGGCCACATGGAGGGTGCTTGGGGGTGGGTTCTGATTCTTCCCTGAGTGGAGGGAGGTTCCGGAGGAGGCCAGAGTGAGAGGGTGACTCTGAGACCAACTGCTCTGAGCCCTGTGGTCCCAGTTGTCCTCTGTCCGTGCCCTCCCCTGAACTGGTGATGGCTTCAGCTCAGGGCCTTCCTGGCCACACCCAGCCAGCCACCTGGAGAGTGGACAGGGATAACGTCTTGGGGACGGCTGGTGTCGGGCTCAGCTCTCTTTGGAGAGGAGTAGAGCCAGCGCGGGGTCCCTGCAGGAGAAGCTTAAAAATAAGGTCCCCAGCTCCTCACACTGTGTGTGGTCAGTGTCTCCAGAGAGGACGGGGGCAGCCTGGGCGAGATCGGGGCCTCCCGCAGTGTTTCAGGCTGAGTTGGGATCCCTACTCCCAAGAGTTAGCAAGCCAGGTCTGCTCTGTGTAAGAAACCCAAGCATTCTGGTGGGGACCCTGCCACCAGGTTGGTGTCCATCGATGTCTTGGGCCAGTGATCCCGTGCTCCCTGCCTGTTTGTACAGCAGGTCCTCAGGTGACACCCAGTCTCTCCCTGAAGAGTTTGTAACCAGAAGGAGTGAGCTCTGAGAGCCCTGGTTTCAAGTGACGTCTGGGAAGATGTAAACAAAATCTGTTTGCCCCAGATAGGTCACCCACATAACAGAAATGACTCCACCCAGGTTGAGCTCAGGAGAACAGTGAGCTTATGGGATGTCCTTACTGGGACATGGGTGGCTGTCACTGGAAAGCTGGCAGCACAGGTCCGGGATGCGCATCCCTAGGGCTCCTGACAGACTGGGCAGGCTGCCTCTGTGGCCACAGCAACAGGCCTTGCTGAGTTTAGGAGAGTTATAGTAGAGTCCTGAGCCTTAGATAGCTCCAGCCCCCACCAGTCCTCCCTCCTCTGGGCCATGTCCTGAGCCTTAGGAGCCCGATGTAGATATGGTGGTTTTCTCTGGTGAGTGGCAGCCATGGGGCCACTGTGCCACAGCAATAGTGAGCTCTCCTCGGGAGCTTGGCTCAGTTACTCTGAGTCTAGCCAAGCTGATAATAGTCATGATGTAGAAGCTATCTTGACAGTCACATCCCAGCCATTCATGAAAACCGTAGAGGAGTGGTCAGGGCTTGAACTTGTTGGTAGAATGTTTACCTAGTTGAAGCCCTGGATTCCATCTCCGACGTCACAGAACCGGGCACACGCCTGTCATCCCAGCAAGATCCGCTCAGGGTCATCCTCAGCTTCAAAGAGTCAGATGCCAGCCTGGGCTACATCAGATCCTTCCAACAATAGCAGTTACATCTCTGCTGTGGACTGTGATCGCCCAAAGACTTTGCCCTGGCTCTTGGCACCACCTGTGGGCTGTGAGTCAGGTCTTAGACCTGACCTGACCTGACGTAAGCAGTCGGTTCAGCTGCAGCAGTCATGCCAGCAGTGTGCCAGCAGGCACATCTCCTGGCTCGTGGGTCCCTCACCCAGCCGGCAGTTGGTTAAGCTTCCCCAGCAGCCTACACAGCGACTTGGCCAACTCACAGCCTGATCTCTGGCTTCTGCAGTCAGTCTGTGGGTCTTCAGCATCAGGGATCTACTGTGCTGTGACACTTTGCGGCCTATGTTACAAACCCGTGGGACTCCGTAAGACTCTCAAGGATTAGCAGTATGTAGTGAAAGTACAATTTTAAACTCATTTTGTGTTTGAGCCTGTGTGTATTTGTATGCATATGCTACAACCAGTAAGGACACCAGAGGACAGTGTGTGGGGGCCTCTTCTCCTACCCCGTGGAACTCCGGTCCTCATGGGACCTTGAGGGCCTGTACTGAAGACCGTTCTGTGGAGGCTGGGTCTTAAGTGGTTACTGAGGATAGAAAGAGCACTGCCCAAGTGCAAGTTCAGCTCTGTGGTGGCACTCCCCCCCCACACACACACACAGCAGGGACAGGCTGGTGGAGGCCTGTGGGTGCCAACCCCCCCCCCCCCCCCACACACACACAGCAGGGACAGGCTGCTGCAGCAGCATGGAGAGACACATGCCTCTGGTTTCTTCATTCTGAGTACTGCTCCTGTGGGGCTGAGCTCTGCCCACTCAGGCCCCATGGTGGCCCTCCTTAGGTAGGCCAGGCTGGCTTCTTAACTGACAAGCCTCTTCCCGAGTGCTGACACCCAGCCACCACACCTAGCCCCTTACTCTGCATGGAGGGCAGATCTGGGGTTGTCAGTCACCCCTTCCTAGCCTCCTGCTTCTCTGCTGTCTGATTCCTCTCATAGCTTTGAGCCTTGGAGCCCAGGAAGTCTTCATTAGCACCGGTCTAGCTCACGCTCTCCCAGCTGGTACAGCTGGGCTGCACCGCCTCCATATCTGCCCCCTTCTCCCCAGCTCTGCCACGTCAGAGGCCTACAAGGCAGCACTGGGCTCTTGGGCAGACAACTGAGCTGAGTCTGGGTATTTCTGTGGAAGCCACATAGCTGACTGCAGACTGCTCTAACCCCCACCCCATGTGCTGCTCTTACAGGTTGCATATGTCCCTCTTTAACTCCGTGTGTGGTTTTGGGAGTTGTCCCTAGCCCAAGGCCACAGCTGGGGGTGCAGGGCATGCAAGCAATCATCACTTCTGTTCTAGGATCCCTGTCTCCACTGTAGCTCAGAGACCTGGGCTGGCTTCCTTCAGGCCCTGTGCAGCCCCAGTAGCAAGCCACCAGGGAGAGGCCAAGGCAGTCTCATAGATGCCGGTCTCAGGAGCCCAGGGAAGCTGACAGGACTCAGCCAGTGAGGGGCTGCGGGACAGCTCCCGTGAAGCTCTGGGCTCCCACAGCAGGCTCTGGGAACTAGCTGTGCCCCTGTGCTCACTGCTCAGAGCCTGGCTGTGACTTGCCGCTGCCTCTGGGTATGGGTGTGGCAGCACTGGCTGTCCCAAAAGCTGGACCCTTGGTCAGAAGGAGGGTGCAAGGGAGAGTAGTGAGAAAGCTCTCCCTTCTCTGGGACAAGGTGTCTGCAGCCCAGGCTGGCCTCAAATTCATGGCAATTCAACTGCCTCAGCCTCCAGAGTGCAGGGATGACTGGCCTGCGCCACCATGCCTTGTTCACGTAGGCACCCTTGTCTTTGGCGTCCTCAACAAGGCTAGTCATCCATGTTTTCTCTGGTGCTTGAAGTCCTTATTGCTATGTTGTCATTCCAGGCGGCCTGTGAGTTCGGCGTGCTTCGAGTGGTGTCCCAAACCAGTAGGACCCGGGGCAGGGACTACTGCATCCTCTACAATCCACAGTGGGCCCACTTGCCACATGACCTCAACAAAGTGGTAAGTGTCACACTAGGCCATACTGCCTGTGGCCTGCCTCCTGCCACTCACCTGGGAGTCCGTGGGTGGCCCCTCTGTCCCTCTGGGCCTGGGTTCTCATGCTCTGGAGGAGCAGCTGGCTGAGGGCTGTGGGGAGGCAGGTGTGCTGGGGACCCTGGTCAGACAAGGTTTGTCACCACTACTGGTCTGCAACAGATAGACCAGGTCAGAGGGCACCTCAGGAGTGACAGCCTAGAGCAGGACTGTTCATCTCACCTCCCCGAGTCTCCCTGTGTCAGCCTGTCCCCCCTATGCTGTTCCCAGAGAGGTGCCTGTCCTCTGAGTACACCTCTCCACCCTTCCCATCCACATTTAATGGTGTGTGCATGAGCTTCTGTGTGCTGTGTGTGAGTGGCTCCAGCCTCCAGGCCCAAGGTCTCACAGTGGGGCAGCATGTTCACAGTAGGGCAGCTTGCCTTTTTAGCTTAGAGTGATGCTCGTGCCACTGTGACCTGTACTGAGGCCTGGGACACTTGCTTGGCATTTGAAGGACGTGCAGGGCGGGCTTTGTGAATTCTGGGTGTACCTGTTGTAGCCTGGCATGTTGTGTCCCCTCACACGTGTCCTCTCACGGGATCCTCAGCTGTTCTCAGGCCGCCTGCAGCTGGGGACAGCAACCTGCTGTCTTGGTGTGGGGACCAATAGGGATAGTTAGCATGGGCTGCTCCCTGGCTTTTGTGTGGGACTTGGTGGCCCTGACCCCACGCCCTCTGCAGTCTCTCCTGAAGCTTCGAGACTTGAGCGCCACCCAGCTCTGTTCCTACCTTGACGTCCCTGCAGAAGACTTCGCTAACCAAATCGCACTGGTGGCCCGGGGCAACTGTACCTTTTATGAGAAAGTGCGGCTGGCCCAGGGCAGTGGAGCACATGGGCTGCTGATAGTCAGCAAGGAGAGGCTGGTAGGTGCTCCCGTCTCCCTCTGCTACCTCTGGGGTGGTGGGAGAGTGCTGGGGAGCCCTGGCTCCTGCACGGAGAGAGACACTGTAATGATTGGTGGAGACACAGGCCTATGAGATCATGGCTCCAGAGCTGGGGTTGATAAGTCGCTGGGGCTAGAGACCTGTAGAGTGGCCCCTGTGCAGGGCCAGTGCTGGGGAGCCCTGGGGCTTGGTGCCAGGCCCTGCCAGCCTGAACCACGGACCTTACTGCCCTTCTGCATACCAGGGTGTGGTGCAGAGCTGGGCACACAGGGTGCCTGAAAGAGGATTGGAGTTGCCCAGCCAGAGGGCCGGGGTGACCCTACACGTCCTGTCCATTGCAGGTCCCTCCAGGAGGCAACAAGACACAGTATGAGGAGATAAGCATCCCAGTGGCCCTGCTAAGCCACAGGGACCTTCGAGACATCTTCAGGGTAGGCACCAGGGCAGGGCGGGGTGGGTGGGGCTTAGAGTCTGGGTCCTGGGTACTGGTCCTAACAGTTGACTCAAAATTGAATTGTGAGGGTTCTGGGTAGGTCCTGGGTGAAGCTGGGGCACAGCGATGCCCACCCTCTGAGCCCACTCTCCTCTTGGGGACAGCGCTTTGGACATGAGGTAATGGTGGCACTGTACGCTCCAAATGAGCCGGTGATGGACTACAACATGGTCATCATCTTCATCATGGCCGTGGGCACTGTCGCCATCGGTGGCTACTGGGCTGGCAGTCATGATGTGAAGAAGTGAGTACAGCTTGACTCCAGACTCCATGGGAGGGCTGAGCTGCATGAGCCGTGGCCCTGGGTGACCCCGATGTTTTCCAAGAAGGTACATGAAGCATAAGCGAGACGATGGTCCCGAGAAACAGGAGGATGAGGCAGTGGACGTGACGCCGGTCATGATCTGCGTGTTTGTTGTCATGTGCTGCTTCATGCTTGTGCTTCTCTACTACTTCTATGACCGCCTGGGTATGCCACTCACCCACCCGCTGCCCATCCACCCACTGCCCCGCCCACCCCACAGGCCCCGCCCAAGAGCCAAGGGGCCACAGCCGTCTGCTTGACTTCTCACTCTTCCTGCCCTTCACTGTTTCTGTGCCCCGCCTGCCTGGCCCCAAAGTCTATGTGATCATTGGGATCTTCTGCCTGGCCTCCTCCACTGGTCTCTACAGCTGTCTGGCACCCTGTGTGCGCAAGCTGCCCTTCTGCATGTGCAGGTGAGCCCTGGGCCTGACCAGGCCCCCTCCCTCCTCCTCCCTCCTGGTGCATTCAGAGAGCCAGGAGGTGCTGTACTAAGTGCTGTTGTGGGTTGGGTAGGCTTTGGGGCTCCAGTTGCCTGTGCACTGTACCCCTTCCTGGCTAACTGCACCATTGGGTATGACATGGGGGTCCCAAAGAGTGAGGCCAAGGATGGCTGGGAAGGGAGTGGCAATGTCATAGGCCTCCAAGGCTCTACCCGCCCCTGGACAATACTGCTTCTCAGAGCCATGTGGCTAGGTGAGGGAAGACCCGGTCACTGTGAGGCCAGCAGCCACAGGGTGGAGGCCTTGGGGGTTGCTGTCCTAGAACCAGAGGGACCTGGCCACATAGTCAGGGCTCCTACTCAGGGATGAGAGGGGGCAGCAGGCACAAGCCAGGAGGTGAGGCTCAGGATGGTGTGGAGGTGAGTTGGACATGGTGTGGGAAGAGGAACGCTGACGGGTGGTCCCCTCCAGGGTCCCCGACAACAACCTGCCGTACTTCCACAAGCGCCCACAGGCCCGCATGCTGCTGCTGGCACTCTTCTGTGTCACTGTCTCCGTGGTGTGGGGCGTCTTCCGCAATGAGGACCAGTAAGTGCTGCCATCCATGTCCCACGCTCTGCTGACATCCACACTGTCGGCTTCTCACTGCTGTCCTTGGGTGCCCCCGCTGCCCAGCGAGGCCTGGGGCTTCCCATCTGTAGGACTGCACACTACGGCTGCTGCCTGCCCGTGTCCCGTTTCATTTAGGCCTGGCCAAGAGCCCACACCCCGATAGGAATCTAGATAAGGGTTCTGTCCATCCTTCGCCCAGCTCCTGGGCAGGGCAAGGGGACATGCTGGCCCAGAGCCACTATTTGTCACTCACATCTTGGTGTGGGCTCAGGTAGCACCTGATGCCCGGGTGCAACTTGCCATCCGCCCCTGTGGTGATAGGAAGCTCCGTTTTCTCCTGCAGTGAATTCCCACGGGGTTCTTATGCATACACATCCCCCTTGAAGGCAGAGGTCTGGCGCCATGGCCCCAAGGACAGCCTGCCTGTCCCCACCTGGCTCCTGGTCGTCACGGACACCAGCTGGCACAGCCCAAGCACTCCTGGCTTCCGTGCTACTTGGCGTGCTAACAGACACGCTGGGAGAAGGAATGGGACAGAGCCAAGCTCCCTGCTGTCCCCACATGTCCTATGGCTCCCTGCAGTGGCAGTCAGAGACAGGAGAGTCATACTCCCTCAGAAGCCTGCTTCTGCCCTTCATGCTGGGCTGCAACCCCTAAATTCCATTGTTGTGTGTTGTGGGAAAGTTGAAGTATGACAGAAACCATCAGTTGGGCTCCACATCTGCTTAAAGCTGCTCTGTGGTCTTTGCTGTTGGCCTGCCTCTGGTGCTCCTGCTTCTGGGGTCTGAGGCCATGTGTGTGTGCAGGGTGGGTGGAGCTTGTAGCTTGGTGGCAGGTCCCTGGTGGCTGCTTAGTGTAGGATGAGGCAGGAATAGAACTCCAAGTCGTTGAGCTAGTGTTCTCTTCCCCCAGGTGGGCGTGGGTCCTACAGGACACCCTGGGCATTGCCTTCTGCCTGTACATGCTGAAGACCATCCGCCTGCCGACCTTCAAGGTGGGGCTGCCAGGGGAGGGCAGGGCAGGCACAGTTGCTGGGGGAGGTCTGAGGACCTGGGCGCACGTGGGTCAGGGTGGGGCCCTGAGCCCAGGCCACTGAGGCACTGGCTCCCACAGGCCTGCACACTGCTGCTGCTGGTGCTCTTCGTCTATGACGTCTTTTTCGTCTTCATCACCCCCTTCCTGACCAAGGTAGGTCCCCTCTGCCCTCCTAGCTGCCCGCTCCCCTCCCCCGCCCTGGCTGACAACCTGTCTTGTGCAGAGCGGCAACAGCATCATGGTGGAAGTGGCCACCGGGCCCTCGAATTCATCCACCCATGAGAAGGTACGCCACCCCGCCACATGGGCCGTGGGCTGTGGCCCCAGCAGGGTTGGTGGGTGCAGGTGTCCAGGCTGAGCCCTGCTCTCCCCACAGCTGCCCATGGTGCTGAAGGTGCCCAGGCTGAACACCTCGCCACTCTCCCTGTGTGACCGGCCCTTCTCCCTCCTGGGCTTTGGAGACATCTTGGTGCCAGGTGTGGGCTGAGCGCGCGGGGCGGGTGAGCAGGTGGGCTGTGGGGCATGTTGACGCCCATGCGGGGAGTTCAGGAAGGGTCTGGTGGCAAGATGGCCTCTTGGTGGTGCGTGGCTGTGTGGCCACACCTGCCAGGTTCTCCCACACTGCATAGGTGATGTGCATGTTCACTGTCACTATCCACGTGGCAGGACCCCTCCAGTTCCTGATACCTGTGGGACGCTGGGGCCAGCTGGGCCAGGGGCCATGCTGAAGTGTGGGCCTGGTCCTGCCGTCCTGTCTCACTGTGGTCGCCCATGGCCGTGCCACAGATGTGGTGACGCTGCATCTCCCCACAGGGCTGCTGGTGGCCTACTGCCACAGGTTTGATATCCAGGTGCAGTCTTCCAGGATTTACTTTGTGGCCTGTACCATTGGTAGGTGGCCACACTGCTGCCCTGCTCTTCTCTACCTTTTGTCTGTCACTGACTGGTCCCCGAGTCCCAAGTTGCACTTGTCCTAGGCTGGTTCTAAGTGTCACCTTGTGGGGCTGGCCTCGAGTGGTTGGGTGCCTGGCCCACGTGCTTCCCATACAGTTTTCCAGAGCCACCGCTCTCCTCCATGACCTGCACAGCCCTGGGCATGAGGTTTCCGGTCCTTCTGCCTCAGCTGCCACAGTTTTGGGATACCCAGCTTGCGGCTAGTGCCCTCCCCTCTGTCGCTCCTTGTGGTGGTGCCCTGGCCTGGTGCAGCTCAGCGTGGCTGACACTCTCTCTGTCCCGCAGCCTATGGCCTGGGCCTCCTGGTGACCTTCGTGGCCCTTGTCCTCATGCAGCGAGGCCAGCCTGCACTGCTCTACCTGGTCCCTTGCACATTGCTGACCAGCTGCACTGTGGCTCTGTGGCGCCGGGAGCTGGGCGCCTTCTGGACAGGCAGCGGTTTTGCGGTGAATACCAGTTTGCTATGACTGCGGCGATAATCCCCTAAGGCTGCCAGGTCAAGTTGAGTCCAACCCCCTTGTGCTCCCACTGAGCCCCTGGCCTGCTTTGGGCTCTCTGGTTCCCTGTGAGGGACTCTCTGATGTGACCTAAGGCTGTGAACACTCCTGCTGTATTGCCAAGCCCCCCCACCCCCCAGGCCCTGTGCCAGCCAGAGGACGGAGGGTACGGTGGAGGGCCGAGAGGGGATGGAGAGATGCCCACCTCAGACAGTGGGAGCCATGTGGCTCCCGAGATGAGCCTTGCTTCTTGGGGGCGTCTTCCTGGGGGCTCCGTGCTTTGGGATTTCCTTGTGTCACAGAGGCAGCTGCAGGAGTAGGCAGGGATCTGTTCAGGGCCAGCCTGTGCTTACAGGCCTCTTGGACTTGAGGGTTACTGCTCCCCATGGGGTGGGTTTCACTGTAGGAGTGAGTGGGGTGCTCTGGAGGAGCATCAGGGGAGGCGTGAGAGGGAGAGTGCTCGATGGGTCCATACATCTGCCCCAGGACGTGCTGCCCTGTGCCCTGGGTGTTGAATGGTGCTGGGCCTGGATGGAGCTGAATAGCCCTGGTTGGCGCTGGTGGTAGGGGCTGGATGTTTTTGGCTCTGGGTGGTGGTTGCTGCGTGCCTCCTGCTCTAAGTACCCTGCAACTGTGTGGGGTCTGTTCCTGACTGGTCGTGGTCTCACAGCCCCTCCTCTCTCCAGAAGGATGCATCTCAGTCCCCATGGGCCGCAACCCAGGGACCTGTGCCTTCGAAGGATGTGGGCGCCTCCCCCTCCGAGCAGCCTCCAGGTGAAGAGCTAGCCAAGAGCCCCCTGTCCACTGAGGAGGCAGGAACCCCAGAACCTGCCAAGGATCCTGACAGCCCTGTGGCCAGTCCCCTCAGCCCCTCAAATGGGGACCAGGCCCAGCCGATCCCTGTGGTGAAGCCAGGGACTTCGGCCTAGGACGAGGAGGTGCGAGAGCTGGGCCCTCGCCGCCTTCCATGCCACACAGATGCCGGCCACCTGGGACCTGCAGGGGACAGGGACAGCCGCCACCTACCAGGGTGGCAGACCTGCTCCATGTCCCTCCTAACATGGTGCTCCGCCCTCTGAGGCCTCAAGTCCACCCTCCCTGCAGCTGCACCCCAGCCCAGCTCTGCTTTGCACCTGGCCATGAGCTTCACTTGCTGCCACTCCATGCAAGGCCGCTGCCTCTGGGGCTTTGCTGATGCTCGCCCTGTGGATGCTCCTATGACCGTGCCTCCCTACACAGGACTGGGCTCTCTGGGGCCAGAGCAACAATCCCAACAAGCAGGTTCCTATGTTGGGAGCAGCCTTGAGGGGGCCTATATGTGGGCACCCTGCCCAAGGGCCTGGGCATACACAAGGGGCCCAAACCCCTTCAGGAGAGTCCACGCCAAGATGGAGGTGAGAATGCGGGCCACTGCTCCAAGCCAGCGAACAGCTCCAGCTCCAGGTTCTGTGGTATGCGGCATAGTGGGAGCTGGCCAGGTGTAGATGGGTCCACGTCCCCAGCAAATTGATCACTTTAGACGTGAGAGTCTTCCATGCAGTGGCCACTGCCCTCTGCCCCAGTAGTGGCATCTGTCCTCTACCTCACCAACCGGGCTCTGGACTCCATGACAGATCTGCCTGCAGGGAGCCCACCACACATGCTGCATGTCACCGAGGCAGAGGCCACGGTCCCCATATGCTGTGATAGAACCTGGGAGCCATGGCCACCCACACTTGCATGGAAAAACTTGTCTGCTGCAGGGTGACAAGCAGTGACAGCTTGGGGGTCCACCTAGAGCTCTGGGGATGGGAGGAGGGGGGAGGTCCCCTAGGCACCCTGTCTAACCAGAACGGATAGGTGGAGGAGCGCTGGGGCCCACCCACCTGCTTCTGCCATTGGACTTGACAAGCCATTTTGTACTGGGTGTCCAAGCAGTCCTTCTGCCTCTGGGGTGGTCGGAGGTGCTCTTCGAGGTCCCGCCCAAGGGCCCTGGCTTTAGGTTGTCAGGAGATTAAACAGCTTTTCATACTCATACTGGCCTCCTGTCCTGTGAGGGAGTGGGAGGCCTGGTCTGGCCTGGACACCTGAGGGCTTAACTGTCCGTTCCACAGTACCCTTGGGTCATGCCAAGGTCTGAGGTAGGCGGATCCCTCACCAGGATCCCTGCTGGCCTCACCACTGATGCACTCCTATCCTTTGCAAAAAGGATCGTTTATCTATGTTGGGACCAGAGATGTGTGTGGTCCCCAACCCTACAGCCGGGCTGGCGGCACACACACAGGCTGGCAGGTCTCTGAGTTCTTGGACTCTATATGGCAGGTTCCAGGCCAGGCAGGGTTATGTAATAAGACCCTGTTTTCAAAAACAAAAAGCCAGGCAGTGGTGGCAGCACACCTTTAATCCCAGCACGCAGGAGGTAGAGGCAGGTATATCTCAGTTAAGTCCAGCCTGGTCTACAGATGGAGTTACAGGACAGCCGGGGCTACACCAAGAGACCCTGTGGGGGTGGGGGAGGGGAAGGAGGCAAGATGGGGCAAAAAAAAAAAAAAAAAAAAAAAAAAAAGGACATAGGCCTAGGGACTGCAATTAGTGCTCACTGCTCTGCCTGAGCACCTGCATTGGGTTCCAACACCAATATGTTAGTGGCTCGTAATGGCCATAACTCCCTATGCCTTGTAGCCACCTCAGCCCTGGAGGACCTGCATTCATGCACACATGCACCCATGCACAGACATGCACCCATGCACAAGAAAATGTCTCCCCCCTTCTCTCTCTCTCTCTCTCTTATGGCTTGTCTTTGGTTTTTGGTTTCTTTTCTTTTTTTTGTTTTTTTTCAAGACAGGGTTTCTCTGTGTATCCTGGAACTCACTCTGTAAACCAGGCTGACCTCGAACTCAGAAATCTGCCTGCCTCTGCCTCTGCCTCCCAAGTGCTGGGATTAAAGGCGTGCGCCACCACTGCCTGTCTCTGTCTTGTTTTTTGAGACTGACCTTGAAATCATAGGAACATGTAGCTGGGGCTGACTCCTAGCCACCCTGTTCTCCACCGCCTGGTGCTAGGATGGCAGCTGTATGTTTGTTACCTTACCGTATCCCATCTGTTCAGTACTGGCCATGGAACCCAGGGCTGTGTGCGTGGGAAGGAGAGAACACTTGACCCAGTGAGGCCCAGCTCAGCCCTCTTGAACTCCGCTATGACCCAGCTATCCCTCCTCCAACTATGTGTTCCTTGGGTCCATCTGTGAGCCTCGTGTCCCAAGCCTCAAACTTAAACTTGGCTGGATTTTTTGTTTGTTTGTGTTTTTTGTCTTATTTTGTTTTAAAGGTTTTTATTTATACCCAAGTGTGGTGATACACACCTTTAATCCTAGCACTAGAGGAAAAAGCTGGAAGATCTCTTGAGTTCCAGGACAGCCAGGGCTACACAGAGAGACTCTTGTTTTGAAAAACCAAAAGAAAAGGGAAAAAGTCACTTTAGGTGAGAGTAAACCCACGCACCTACCCACCATCTATCCACCTCTATGGACATGCCGCTGCTCCTCCGCCGCTCTGCCACTCCGCCGCTCCTCCGCCCCGCTCCGCCGCTCCTGCCTCTCAGTTGCTCTGACCTGTGCAGCTGTGAATGTGCCTGAAACTGAGATGTTGCTTTAAGTCTCTGTGGTTATAACCTGGAAGTGGCATATAGTCTTATATTCTTTTCCACAGCTGAGTAATACTCCATTCTTAAGTCTTTTCCACTTTTCCACTTTTCTCCCATTACATAACAGAAGAGTGTTTCCACATGACCAACCTCACAATGCCCCCTCCCTGCCCAATCTGTGGCTCTGTGATCCCATTTCACTGTGGACTCACCCATCCATCCATCCCTCCCTCCGCTCACTGACCCATTTATGCATCCATTCATTTCTGCTCACCCCTCCCCTAATGAGCAGCTGCGCCTCAGACTCTCCTCCAGGGCTGCAGACATGTCCCACAGAAATCCCAGAGCTACCAGGTGGCTCAGTCTGGTGAAACAGAATGAGACCCAAGTCTGCTCTGGAGACTTGGCCCCCACACAAGGAGACTTGGCCCCCACATGGGAGGTCCCCGGTCTAAACTGACAGATTGCTGTTAGGGCAAACTGCCTGGAGGAGGCAGTCATTAGAGACATTTAAGGGACTCCAGAGAGCCTTTAAAGGCTAGGGAGGGTCGGGTGCCTGCAGCCTCAAGGGTCGTAGGACACGGGGGTTTGTTCCTATTGGCAGGGTCTTGTGGGCTCTAAGAAGTCCAAGGCATGGGCTCTAGAGTAAGGACGGAAGTGTCAAGGGGCCACCGTGTGTTCCTGTGAACTCCCTGCAGGTCGTAGCCTTGCGTGATAGGGGAGCCCAGCTTAAGCCCAGGGTTCTGGAGGGTTCCGCCTGTCATGACTCAGCCACCATGCCATGGGGTCATCGTGAGCTTTGCCCGTGCACACAGCTGGACCTCTGCAGGCAGCAGGGGACATGAGTGCGGTGTTTGAGTCAGGGGCTTGGCTGGGAGTCAAGTGGAGAGAAGGCCCAGAGGACACCCACCCAGGTGAGGCTTCAGGAATGCCCCTGCTTCAGCCCTGTTCATGGCTCCTTATGA
>JADRCD010221442.1:17235-22235 GCA_019843815.1 Montemys delectorum | reverse complement strand
CATGTCCTAGGGTGGTGACTCTTCGAGCCACTCTTGTGTCTCCAGCCATAGCCTGGGAATCTGCTTGGTGCTGGCTGGAGAGAGGGGAGGGGGAGGGGCTAGTGTGGATTTTCCAATGCCAGGGAGGGCTCAGGACTACTGGGTTCCAACTATGCCTATCCCACCCGTTCCTCTCAGGAGACAGAGCAGGGGACTCTTGTGTACATCACTATGAATCTGAGGCCAGGTGGGGCTGCTGTGAATGTTAATGTTGGGAGGGAGGGGGACAGACAGAAAACAAAGATAGATAGATAGATAGATAGATAGATAGGGGGAACATACATAGAGATACAGAGAGACATCAAGACATAGGGACAAACAGACATACAGACAGACAAAAACAGAGACAAATAAGGCATAGAGAGATACGGAGACACAGATAGGGACAAGGAGACAGATATAGGGCAACAGTCATGGAGTCCCTGGTATGTTTAGACCCCTGTGAGCACCTTCCCTCAGCTGTGAGCGTCTTCCATTTCTGAGTCTCTAGCTTTGTCACACCTCCCCCCTCACCATATTTCTCAGCTGCCTGTGTCTCCCACGCCTTCATTGGCTTCTCTTTCTTCCAGGCACATTGTAGTCCTGACAGAGCTCCAGAGGTCACCTCAATGGTTTTCTCCCAAACATCTCTTCCCTTGCAAGGCTAACAAAAACCGGCAGAGACAAAAAGAGAGATAGAAAAGGAGCAAGCTTACTGAGTTTCTTTTACACTTGCTGAGTGATTTACTTCATGATTGGGCCAGGATGGGGCGGGTGGAAGTGGGGGAGCTGAGGAGAAAGGATGGGGCGGGATGGGAGCGCTGGCAGCCTGGCTTGTCACCCAGCTGCTCAAGGAGCTCAGGGGAGAGAAACTGGCAGTTCAAGGCCCACCTGGACTAGCAGGAGAGTTTATCTCAAAGTAAAAATGTAAAACAGGGCAGGAAGTGTGTACAAAGAACCTACCCAGAATCCCGCCCCAACCCCCCCCCCCAGTGAGGGGCTGGGAGCATGAATTAGGCCAGACTTGCACAGACTGCAGTGTGGGGGTACTGGAGTGCTGGGGTGACTGCCCGGTGGCCCTCACTCCTAGCAGTATCTGGTGTCTTAATGACTGAGCTACCTGTTGCCTTCCATCTCATCTCGGGCTCCTTGCCTGGTACTTGCTCTACTCTGTGCAGAGCTGACACTGCCAATGGTGAGGGTGGCATGGAGCACCCAGAAGCTGAGATTCTCCTGGAATGCCCAAGAGGCTGGAAACAGAAGTCACCGTGCGTGCTGAGTTCACCGTCACCATTTGGTCCACAGCCCTCCAGCTTCACACATTGGAGGAAGCCCCGATTCATTCCTGAGCCCTGGTCACCGATGCAGTTAGGTGAAGATGAGTTTGAGCAGCCGTCCTGGCTCAGAGGTTCAGGCTGGGGTGACTCGGATGACCCTGTCGATGAATACTGTTTCACCTTGCTGCCCCTGGCTGAAGTGACAGCTGAGTCTTTTGTTTAATTCTTCTTTTTAAGAAAGAGTCGCTGGGCGGTGGTGGCGCATGCCTTTAATCCCAGCACTTGGGAGGCAGAGGCAGGCGGATTTCTGAGTTCGAGGCCAGCCTGGTCTACAGAGTGAGTTCCAGGATGGCCAGGGCCACACAGAGA
This sequence comes from Montemys delectorum, assembly GCA_019843815.1. Classification (NCBI taxonomy): domain Eukaryota; kingdom Metazoa; phylum Chordata; class Mammalia; order Rodentia; family Muridae; genus Montemys; species Montemys delectorum. The sequence continues at coordinate 20,571 of JADRCD010221442.1, read as the reverse complement.
AACCCTGTTTCAAAAAAACAAAAAAACAAAAACAAAAAAAAAGGAAAAAGAAAAAGGTCTCAGACATGAGCCCAGGCTGGCCTCCTGTGGCTGGCTGAGGATAACCATTTAGCCTCGGCCTCTCTGCCTCCCAAGTGCTGGGAAGATAGGCATGTGCCAGCACATGGTTTGTTTCCTTCGTGCTAGGCTAGCATGGTACTAGGAGTCCTAGGGTTTTATACAGTCCTGCTATTCTCAAAGCCATGAGACTCGTGCCTCAGTCTCCTGAGCCTCTTTCTGCTTCCCAGAGTATGCTGGGATACAGTGGAATGTGTCACTGCTCAGACACCAAGCCAACTACCTGTAACTTAGCTCTGGTTAGGGCTGGAGAGATGACTCAGAGGTTAAGAGTGCTGACTGCTCTTCCAGGGGTCCTGAGTTCAAATCCCAGCAACCACATGATGGCTCACAACCATCTGTAATGGGATCTGACACCCTCTATGCCGTGTCTGAAGACAGTGGTGGTGTATTCACATACATAAAATAAATAAGAATCTTAAAAAAGCCAGGTGGTGGTAATGCACGCCTTTAATCCCAGCACTTGGGAGGCAGAGGCAGACAGATTTCTGAGTTCGAGGTCAGCCTGGTCTACAGAGTGAGTTCCAGGACAGCCAGGGCTACACAGAGAAACCCTGTCTCCAAAAAAAAAAAAAAAAAGAAAAAAAAACCTTAGCTCTGGTTAGCTGTGGTCTGGACCTCAGAGGGAAACCTTCTCAAAGCTTTTTGTGGCCATCTTTGGACTGTCGGAGAGCAGATTTCTCCAGCTCCTGGTTTATGGGTCAATGTGTCTGGGATGTTCTCACATCTCCCTCAAGCAGGCGATACCTTAGCCTTTCTGTGGCTTTGTTAATGTGTGCCAGGGAGGCTCTGGCTCAAGGTCACCTCTGAAACGTAATGGTGCCGTCCCTCTTCATTTCTCTTAATCGGCTATCTTCCTGCCCACTCTGCGTCTCATTTGCTGCCACCCCCAGTCCCCAGAAAGTAATGAGACTAAAAATCCATTCTAGGAAATGTTTTTGTCAGCTGAGATTATCGGCTGGGGGAATCTTCCAGAACTTTCTATCTGGCACTGTTTTCTGAAGTCTAAATACCCACTTGTCAGAGAAGAACTGTCTCCAAGCGACCAGTGAGACAAAGTGACATTCTGGCCATAGGCAGGGGGGTGTTGGTGGTCCTTGGCTCTGTCAAATCCCTTTATTTTATGTGTACATGTGTGTCTGTAAGCATGTGTGCAGGTCAGAGGACAGCTCTGGGTATTTGGCTGTCTCCTGGGGATAGAGCCCTGGTCGTCAGGCGCCATTTTTCTCTTGAGCTGTCTCTCTGCCCCCAGTATATGCTTATGTTTTAGGGCAAGGCCTCATTCTAACTAAGTTAGCCTGTGCTTGACTCACAGTAATCCTCCTGCCTTTGTCTCCCAAGTGTTGAGATGAGAGGTGTGGCCACCATCTCTCTCTACCTTCAGCTCTTGTGTGCGTATAACATGTGTGCCCAGGCACCGGTGCTCGCGTGTGTAGAGGCTGGAGGTTGACCTCAAGTGTCTTGCTCAGTTGCTTGACACCTTATTTTGTTATAAAAAGTTTTATCTTAAGTCGAGTGTCTATTTTGGGGGTGGGGAGGGTTGAGCCTGTAGAGGCCACAGCAGATATTGGGCCTTGAACTGTGGGACTCACTGGCAACCATAAGCTGCCTAACTTAGATGCACAAAAACTAAAGGAAGTTCGTTGCCAGAGAAGTCATAATGGGGGAGTGGAATGGGGGCTGGAGGGATGACTCAGCAGTGAGAGCACCGGCTGACTGCTCTTCCAGAGGTCCTGAGTTAAATTCCCAGCAATACACAAGATGGCTCATGACTGTCTGCAATGGGATCTGATGCCCTCTCCTGGCAGGCAGGTGTACAGCTGACAGAGCACTCATATATGTTAAATAGCGCTTGATTCCTATCTTCTACCCCTTGACTTTGTTGTTTTGTTTGTTTGTTTTGTTTTTTTTGTTTTTGGAGACAGGGTTTCTCTTTATAGCCCTGGCTGTCCTGGAACTCAACGTTGTAGACCAGGCTGGCCTTGAACTCAGAAATCCACCTGCCTCTGCCTCCCAAGTGCTAGGATTAAAGGCGTGCGCCACCATGGCCCGGCTTTGACTCTGGTTTTTAAGACTGGGATCCCAGCTGGGCAGTATTAGTGCACGCCTTTAATCCCTTGGCCTTTAAGCACTCTGGAGGAAGAGGCAGGTGGATCCCTGAGTTTGAGGCCAGCCTGGTCTGCAGATAGAGGTCTAAAGACAATCAAGGGCGTCACAGAGAAACCCTGTCTCAACAACAAAAGCCACTTTAAGCCAAGTGTGGAAGTCCAGAGCCTGTGGCAGGAGAAGCACAAACTCCAGGCTGCTTTAGGCTACAGACCTACTGTCTGCAAAATAAATAAAGAAATAAAGCAAAAAATAAAAATTCCTCCCACTTGAACCAGACCCTCTCTGTTACATCCCCAGTGGGGGCAGGGCTGTTCCCTCTCAGCCTCGGGGAGCACCAAGCCCCAATTTCAGTCACAAAGGCCTCGAAGGCCTTGGCTTTGGGCCCCTTCTCTATCTTCCAAGCTGGCTCGTGCCTCACTCTGGGGACATTGTGGTGAAAGAGAGACCATGAGGGACCAGGGTGTCTCCCACCTCAGAGTCATCAGCCCAGGACCATGAAATGACATAATCTCAGACTCTGGGGACTTGGGTGCAGCCAGGTTCAGAGGTCATGGTTGTCCCCCCATCCCCAGATTCCTACAAAAATGCCATTCAAGGGCCCACATGTGGAGAGGCAGTTGCAGACTTCTCAAATCCTTCTCTGTTCAAAGAGCGATGAGGCTGGCTGGGTTTCTGGCTCCTTCTGTGCCAGGCCTCCCAGCTTCTGGGATGCCATTTCCATGCCCTCTGAGAAGCCCCGGCCAGCTTTGGCCAGAGCAGCCACATGCTGCCATGTGCCTGTCGGGGCTTCACTGAGAACCTGAGGCCCAGGGTCACCTTGGGTGGGTGGCTGCTCCGGCTCAATACTCTGGACCTTCCCTGCTTGGCCATTGATACCGGCTCCTGGCACTGTGCATACAGTGTTTTTCTGGATGGAAACAAGCTAGGTGTGTCCCACAGTGGGGTGGTTGTTGGCTTCATGGCTCCTGGACCTCAGGTCACCTTCTGTACTCCTCATAGTTCAGCCTCTGGTCCCTGGAAATCTGGCCCTGGCCCCCTTCCTTCCTTCCTTCCTTCCTTCCTCCCTTCCTTCCTTCCTTCCTTCTTCCCTCCCTTCCTCCTTCCCTCCAT
>JADRCD010221442.1:0-16171 GCA_019843815.1 Montemys delectorum | reverse complement strand
TGTGTGTGTGTGTGTGTGTGTGTGTGTGTGTGTGTGTGTGTATGTGTGCACTGTCGAGGAGGCCTCCCCTGCAGTCCGAGGCTGAGACCTCATTGTTCAGAGCTGCTTTGTGGCTTCTGTGTCTCACTTCACTCACTTCAGGGACTGATGCAGGGAGATGGCTGTTTCTCCTCCAGAAGCTCTGTAGCTCAAGTGTAAGAATAGAGACTAAGTGTTGTCATAGCTGGGCCATTCCCCTGTCCCCTCTGCTGTGCATGGAGGCCATGAGGGTCTGAGTGGCCATGTCAGGCAGAGGCAAGTCCTCTTAAGGATGAGACACTTTGGCCTGGCCTCAGCCTGGGGATACCAGGATTAGCTAAGGGTGTACTTGGGTCCACATGGGCATCAGGGAATGTGAGGCGTACACCTGTTACCCCTGCACTCTGGAGGTGGAGTCAGTAGGTCAGGGCTACATGAGACCAATGAAATGAAATGGCTACCTCTCTCTCTCCCTCTCTCTCTCTCTCTTCCTCTCTCCCTCCCTTCCTCCCTTTCTTCCTTTTTTCTTTTTTGAGGCAGGGTCCCCTGATGGAACCCTTGCTAGCCTGGTACTCACCTAGATCCTCCTGCCTCTGTCTCTGAGAGCTGGGATTGAAGGTATACACTACCACACCGATAAATGAAATGGAAACAAATATCTTTGTGTTGATGGGATTGTGAGTTTGAGGCCTTCCTTGGCTACATGGAAAGGACAGACCCAGGGAAAACCACCTCTGCAAGTGTGGGAGTGGACTTCTCGAAGAGCTAGGGAAAGCCATGGGGCCCAAGGGTGTGCAGAGGTCAGAGGAAGCCAGTTCTCTCCCTCCTGATGTGGATCTGGGGTATCACACTCTGGTCGTTATGCTTGTCAGCAAGCACTCTTATCCCCTGAGCCATATTACTGACCCTTCCGTAACTTTAGTACAGCATTTATGTATCGTTTATTATATTTGTTCATTTGATGACTAGAAACAGACTTCATTCTGTTTTTTTGTTGTTGCTGTTTCGTTTAGTTTTGTTTTTTCAAGACAAGGTTTCTCTGTGTAGCCCTGGCTGTCCTGGAACTCACTCTGTAGACCAGGCTGGCCTCGAACTCAGAAATCCACCTGCCTCTGCCTCCCAAGTCCTGGGATTAAAGGCATGCGCCACCACTGCCTGGCCAGACTTCATTCTGTAGCCCAAGCTAGCCTCAAACATACAGCCGTCCTTTGCCCACTGTCTCTCAAGTGCTAAAATCGCAGGTGTGCACTAACAAGGTTTCCACAGCCTCCCTGGAGTCTGATGTACAGAAGCACTGCAGGGACAAACTTCAGCTACAGAACTGTCTGCTGTGTGTGACATCACATACGTGTACCTGGGCAGTCTCATTTTAGGAATATTTAGTTAGTTTTAATTATGCGTCGGTGTGCACATGAGTGCACTACCCTCAGGGGCCAGAAGGGGGCACCAATTTCTGGAACTGGACTTAGATGATTGTGAGCCACCTCACCACATGGGCCCTGGGAATCAAACCTGGGTCCTCTGCAAGAGCAGCAGGTGCGCCAGCCACTGACTCATCTCTCACACTTTAACGCTGATGACATTTTTATTTCTTGCTTCTGGATCGATTCTTCATCCTCATGACCTGGATGGACTGGGCTACAGTGGCTAGGTTGGGCCTGTCCTGTCCTTTCCCTTCCTGTCGGCCACAGGCCAAGTGCGGCTGAATGTCAGGCAAACTCTTTGTCCATTTTGTTTTTTGCAGGTGTCTAGCTGGAACTTAACTTTGCTGAGCCATGGAGCCCACTGCACCAGACTTACAACTTGTGACAGAGGTGACAAAGGATGTCCCTGTCCCTGCTCCAGACTCAGGCCGTTGTCGAACGGCTGTCATCGCAGTTGTGGCCATCAGCATGACCATCCTGACCCTGGGAGTCCTTTCGGGTAAGGGCTGACATTCCAGCCAGAGCCAGCAGCCGGCAGGGACAAGCTCTGAGGTCCAGGAATGTGCTGGGTGGACGGCAAGTGGCCTCGGGTGACCAGCGGAGCGGTCTGTTGGCCCTATGGTCCAATAGGGAGGGAACAGACATGCCAGTTTTGACAGCTTCTTGAGGCAGCAGGAGCCTCCTGCCTTCTAGGTCAGGCAGGACTGCGGGGGTGTGGCTTAGAGGTTCCCCTGTGAGGGGCTGGGCTCAGCCACAGCCAGCCTGTTAGCATTGTTATCCTGTGAGACCATGGTAATGGGCACAAACTACAAAGATTTCTTGTGTGGAAAAAAGCAAATTGACCAGGCAGTGGTGGCAACATGTTTTAATCCCAGTCCTCAGGACACAGACACAGGAGGATCTCTGTGAGTTCGAGGCCAGGCTGGTCTACAGAGAGAGAGTCTAGGACAGCCAGGGCTGCACAGAGAAACCCTGTCTCAATAAAAGATAAAAGAATAAAATGGTAATTCCTCTACAGTCCCCAAATATACTATTTCTTAAGCTTTTCTGAACCTTCTGGGTTACTGCAGCCTGACATGGCTGACTGCTGCCCCCTATTGGCTGTGCCTGTCACAAGCAGTAGCATTCTCATCACCCCTTGTGCCCGCCCCTTCGAGGGTTTCCTGTCAGCCCACATGGCACAGAAACCTTTGCGATCATTTTTTAGGAATTTTCTTATTTTTTGAGAAAAAGAAGGGCCTCACATAGCCCACGCTAGCCTCAAACTCTTATTGCTGAGGGTGACTTTGAACTCCTGATCCCCGTCTCATTCTCTGAAGTGCTGGGACTAGAGGTGTGTACCGCCATGCCACCACCCAGGGCTCATGCCTGCTGGGGCATGCTCTACCCACTGAGCGACATAGCCCGTTAGGACGAATCCTCTAACCATGAATCCACAAATCCATCCGGAGGGATGGTTGAGACTCAACATTCACACGCTCTCCGTTTGCCTCTATTTTGTTATTTTGGGTTTTTGAGACAGAGTTTCCCTGTGTAGCTCTGGCTGTCCTGAAACTTGCTCTGTATACCAGGCTAGCCTCGAACTCAGAGATCTGTGTACCTTTGCCCTCTAGGGGCTGGGATTAAAGGCATGTACCACCACTACCTGGCAGATTTTGTTTTAAAATTTTATTTCTGGGGCTGGAGAGATGGCTCAGAGGTTAAGAGCACTGGCTGCTCTTTCAGAGGTCCTGAGTTCAATTCCTAGCACCCACATGGTGGCTCACATCCATCTATAATGAGATCTGGTGCCCTCTTCTGGCATGCAGGCATACATGCAATCAGAATGCTATATTCATAATAAATAAATCTTTTTAAAAAGTTTTTATTTCTAGCTGGATGGTGATGGCGCACAGCTTTAATCCCAGCACTTAGGAGGCAGAGGCAGGTGGATTTCTGAGTTCCAGGCCAGCCTGGTCTACAGAGTGAGTTCCAGGACAGCCAGGGCTGCACAGAGAAACCCTGTCCTGAAAAACCAAAAACAAACAAACAAAACAAAAACAAAAACCAACCAAACAAAAAAGAATTATTTTATGTGAGTACACTGTTGCTGTCTTCATACACACCAGAAGAGGGCATCAGATCCCATTACAGGTGGTTGTGAGCCACCATGTGGTTGCTGGGATTTGAACTCAGGACCTCTGGAAGAGCAGTCAGTGCTCTTAACCGCTGAGTCATCTCTCCAGCACCTTGTGTTGGCCTTAAATACCCTGATGGCACACTGTTCGTGTGGTGGTAGCCTCCTGAGTGGAGGAAACCAAGGAGTTAGAGACTCCTTTGAGGAGCCATGGCAGCCCAGGCAGGGCCAGCTAGGGCGAGATGGCTCTAATATCCAGGTCACTACAACCTACAGTGCTTCAGAAGAACAAAACAAAGAGAGGCCGGGAGAGGGCTAAGCTCACAAGGGGTCTACCTGGCCAGACATCGGGGGTCTCCACTCCCACACCAGAAAAAGCCAGATGCAGTGATGGGTGCTCGTAATCTCAGAGTGGCTCCTCGGGTTCCCAGCTGGTCACCCTAATAGGATTGGTACTGAATGGGTAAGCCTCTCAGTGTTCGATGAGAGACCCTGCCTCAAACACATGATGGAGAGAGAGAGAAAGAGAGAGGGAGAGAGGGTGGGGGGGAGGGGGAGGATTTGATGGCCTAACATTCACATGTGCCACAAACTGTCATGGAAGACATGGAGTGTGGCCTCTGGGTAAATTGTACAAAGGTTCTGGTGTCTGCTGGCTTACTCTGTCCTCTGCAGGACTCACTGACCCATCCTAGGAAGGAGGTTAGGACACTGCAAGGTCTCCTGAGGGACTGTCACCTGTGATGTCATTGACTCGAGTCAAGGAAGCTGACTTTGGGGACAGCCCAGGTCACTTGGCTTCTATAAGCCGTATTATACTGTCTCTGGGAGTCCCCGGGACGGCCTTCAGCAGAGGCATAATGCTGGTCGGCATAGGGGAGGCAGGTCCCCTCCTGTATGGAGGCTTAGCAGGTGCAGGAGGCAGTGAACCCCAAGCCCACAATGGGGCTGTCTCACCAGGCACTGGTCTCGTCCGCAGCCTTCCTCTCTGCACAGGGCACCCACGTGGAGCACACGGCAGAGCTACGCGGGATCCTCTTCACCAGCTCTTTGCAGCAGGAGAACTCTGACTTCTACCGCCTGCTCACGCCTGCTCTGCAGACGCTGGTGAGTACAGCTGGGTCGATGCTGGGGGAGGGGAGGTTGGTCTGTGGGGTGAACAGCGGAGACATAGTGCTCTGCATCCACCTACTAAACAGATGTGACATTTTTATCATGGAGTCCACTCTGTGTTGATTTCTTACTGAGCACAATGTTCCAAGGTTGCTGCATGCTGGGCACATGTCAGAGACCCCACCTGTTCACAGCTGCGTTTTGATTCAGCGTTGAAATGGATCATGTGCTGTGTATTACTCTGTTATCCATCCATCCACCCATCCATCCACCCACCCACCCATCCATCCATCTATCCATCCACCTCTATGGACATACCGCTGCTCCGCGCTGCTCCTCCGCCACTCCGCCGCTCCTGCCTCTCAGTTGCTCTGACCTGTGTAGCTGTGAATGTGCCTGAAACTTTTTGAGACGTTGCTTTAAGTCTCTGTGGCTATAACCTGGAAGTAGCATATAGTCATATATTCCTTTCCACAGCTGTGTAATATTCCATCCCAGGCCTCGACTGCAGTGTTTGCTAATTTATTGACATCAAGTGTTCCCACATGACCGACTTCACAGTGGCCCTCCCTGCCTGACCTCTGGCTGTGGTCCTGTTTTTTTTCACTGTGGTTATAGCATTGATGTTCTCATTTCTTTTGCAGTTTGTGAGTAGTTTCCAGAAAACAGAGCTAGAATCGAGATGCGCAGGCTGCACAGTGCTTAGTTACAGGTAAGCTGGGGCCTCTGTGAGCGTGAGGCAACCTTGGTAGACATTTTGGAGATACTGAAGAAGATTCTGGGGGTTCCCAGCAGTAAGCTTGCCCTCCACTCTCAAGGCGCCCTCCTGCTTCTGCTCGCAGGGATGGCAATTCCAGTGTGATTGTGCATTTCCGGCTATACTTTCTGCTTCGAGCCCTCCAGCCACTGATCCTGGAACAGGAAGCAGACATCTTGCAGAAAGGAATCCAGGCAAGGCTGCAGGAACAAGGTCTTTCCTTGGCTGCCTATGGCACCATCGTGTCAGTCGAGCTGACAGGTAGGTGGGTGGCTGCCAGGTCTGGGAGACAAAGGGTTGTTGGGATCGCTGCGTACCTCAAATTGCATAGAGCTTCAAATTTTAAAAACTCTTTGCTTCTAATGGAAGGAGGGAGACATACAAGTTCATAGCCCAAGTTCACAGCCCCCACCCCAGGTTCACACACCCCCCACCCCAGGTTCACAGCCCCCACCCCTTCTTGGACTATTTTGTCCATGGTTCTAGACATACTGAGTTCACTGTGGTCCCAAAGACAAATCAGAAAATACTAGAATTAAATGAGTCACACATTCTAGGTTGGACCTGTTCTGGAACATGTGATATAATTCAAGGGGCCTTGGGCTAGAGAGGGGTCTCGGGGGTTAGATCACCAGCTGCTTTGGAGATATCCTGGGCTCTGTTCCCAACAACCACATCACTGCCCGCAGCCTCTGTTGCTCTACTTCCAGGGGATCCTATGCCCTCTTGGATACACACACATGCAAAACACCCCTACACATAAATTAATTTTAAAATATCTAGCTGGGTAGTGGTGGCACATGCCTTTAATCTCAGCACTTGGGAGACAGAGGCAGGGGGATCTCTGTGAATATGAGGCCAGCCTGATACAGAGTGATTCCCAGCATAGCAGGCTACCCAGAGAAACGGTTTCCAAAATATTAATTAATTAATTAATTAATTAATTAATTAATTATATCTAAGCCATCTCAGTCTGTCCCACTGGGGATGTGAGCCACTCTTGTGCACCGTTTTAGTCCATCTTCTATAAAATTCCCCAGTGGCAGGTATGTTCCTGCTTTGACAGTGACTGCCAGCCTCATGTGGCTCTTCAGCACTGTCCCCTCACCAGCCAAGTTGAAGACAGGATTAAAGTGCTGGTGGCTCTGTCATGGCCTGCAGCAGATGTCCTGAAGAGCCAGCACTGAACGCGCTTGACCTTTTAGGGAGAGAGAGCAAGAGAGGACCTCCTCCTACTCCTAGGCTGACCTCTTGCTCACAATCCTCCTGCCTCAGCCTCAGCAGGCATGGCCCATCGATTGCCTCTCACTTGGCTTTGTCTGTTCTGCTTCAGGAAGGTGTGAAGGTCCGGTGACTGAGAGGGACTTAAAGTCAGGTAGGACTGACCTGGGCCCCCGCTCAACTTCCAGGAATGTCCCTTCAGCTTCTCTCTGGCAAGCATAGGTGCGACTCCTGCGGGCCTTTGGCCTCCCTGGGAAGATAATGCAGGAGTCTCGGGCCAGGGGAGCCAGGCTGTGCATCAGGGTGTGCTGTTGGGTAGTTTTTCGGAGTCAGGGCTCACTCTGTAGCCCAGGCTGGCCTCAAACTCAGCACTCTACCTGCCTCTGCCTCCTGAGTGCTAGGGTTAACTGTGAGGTCCCAGTCAGGCAGTGGTGGCGCACACCTTTAATCCCAGCAATTGGGAGGCAGCCACTAGTGGATCTCTGTGAGGTCAAGGCAAGCTCAATCTGTAAAGTGAGTTTCAGACCATCCAAGACTACACAGAGAGAACCTGTCTCTCTCTCTCTCTCTCTCTCTCTCTCTCTCTCTCTCTCTCTCTCTCTCTCACACACACACACACACACACACACACACACACACACACACTCACACAGTCACTCATGTCTCACACATGTCCATGTTGTCTAGCCCTATCTTTTTCTCCAGAGATAACCAAAGAGCTCACAGCGGTTCTTAAACTGTGCATTTACCTAAAGGGCCCCTGCAGGTTGCTGTCTCTGCACGGAAGAGGTTCCTGGACCCAGCTTGGTTCTCTGTTCCCAGGCCACTGCCCCGGGAATGCCTTCTCCTGTCAGAATGGTCAGTGTGTGAGCAAAGAGAACCCGGAGTGTGACGACAGGGTGGACTGCTCCGACGGGTCTGACGAGGCTCAGTGTGGTCAGTGTCTGGGTAGCCTGGGCATGCAGTGAATGTGGCTCTTAACCACTGAGCCATCTCTCCAGCCCAAGAATCTGTTTTAAAAGAATAAATAAATAGGTTTCATGACCTTCATGCTCGGTTGGGCACCTGGCCTGAGCCTTTCTCTGACACTGACTGATGTGTGTGACCTTGGATATCTGATCCCTGAGGCTGGGTGGGGCTTCAAGAAGACCCGGACAGCCCCAAATAACAAGTGGAAGAACACCTTGAACCTGGGGCCAAATGATGAGTGACGATTGCCCCTGGGTCTCCATCCGGGCTGGTGATCTTGTGCTTTGCAGACTGCGGCTGGCAGCCTGCCTGGAGGTCGGCTGGCAGGATCGTGGGCGGCGTGGAGGCAGCTCCTGGGGAGTTCCCCTGGCAGGTCAGCCTTCGGGAGAATCACGAACACTTCTGCGGCGCCACCATCATCGGCGCCAGGTGGCTGGTGTCTGCTGCCCACTGCTTCAACGAGTGAGTCCCACTGGCCATGGCTGCCAGACCTGCTTCTTGACCCAACCCACCTGTGTCTCCCCATACCCCATCCTTCCTTTTTCCAAAGTCCACTCTTCATTCTTTTTTTTTTTTTTTTTTGGTTTTTCGAGACAGGGTTTCTCTGTGCAGCCTTGGCTGTCCTGGAACTCACTCTGTAGACCAGGTTGGCCTCGAACTCAGAAATCCACCTGCCTCTGCCTCCCAAGTGCTGGGATTAAAGGCGTGTGCCACCATTTATTTATTATTATATCTAAGTACACTGTAGCTGTCTTCAGACACACCAGAAGAGGGTGTCAGATCTCATTACAGATGGTTGTGAGCCACCATGTGGTTGCTGGGCCATCTCTCCAGCCAGCCCCTCTCTCTCTTTTTAAAGATTTAATTTATGTATGTGAGTATACTGTAGCTGTCTTCAGACACACCAGAAGAGGGCATCAGATCCCATTACAGATAGTTGTGAGCCATCATGCAGTTGCTGGGATTTGAACTCAAGACCTCTGGAAGAGCAGTCAGTGCTCTTAACAACTGAGCCATCTCTCCAGCCCCTTCTTTTCTCTTTTAAAATTAATTAATTATTATATTTTAGAGAAAACCTCATTAGGTTTGCTAGGCTTCCCAGGAACTCATAAACCTCCTTCCTCAGCGTCTTGAGTGCCGGGGTTATAGGTATCCATCTGCACATTCTAGTCTGCATTCATTTTATTTATTACTTGTTCAATTTTGAGACAAGTTCTCACTGTGTAGTTGTCCTGAAACTTGCTAGGCACGTAGACCAGACTGTCCTTGAACTCACACAGTTCTGCCTGCCTCTGCCTTCCAGGTGCTGGCATCAAGTGCATGCACAATCCTGCTCGGCTTTTATTTAGCATCTGTATGTGGCACAATGTGTGTGCGTGCATTCTCTCCTTCCACCATATGTGTCCCCGAAATTGAACTCTGACTGGCAGGCTTGGCCACAAGAGTCTGTGCTCGCATCCTTTTCTTCCTTGAGTTGCCTTACTAGTCCTCGGAGCTCCCCGTTAAGTCGCACCCCCTCCGACCTCCCCAGATTCCAGGACCCTGCACAGTGGGCGGCCCAGGCGGGCAGTGTGCACCTAAGCGGTTCAGAGGCCAGCGCTGTGCGCGCACGCGTGCTCCGCATCTCCAAGCATCCCGCCTATGACGCCGACACCGCGGACTTCGACCTGGCGGTGCTGGAGCTGGCGCGCCCGCTACCATTTGGCCGCTACGTGCAGCCTGCCTGCCTCCCCGCGGCCACACACGTCTTCCCGCCGCGCAAGAAGTGCCTGATCTCGGGCTGGGGTTACCTGAAGGAGGACTTCCGTAAGCCCACCGCTTGCATCCCCAACTCCTAACTGAGACCTTCTAGCCTCAAAGTAGATGACCAGGACAATGGTGCCTCCTGCCTCCGAGTTTATAATCTGGGGGTCTGAGGCAGGAGATCAGTCCAGGGACCTTGGAAATACCTGTTCTCCAAAATTAAAAACAGCAGAGGCAGGCGGATTTCTGAGTTCGAGGCCAGCCTGGTCTATAGAGTGAGTTCCAGGACAGCCAAGGCTACACAGAGAAACCCTGTCTCGAAAAAAAACAAAAACAAAACCAAAAAATTAAAAACAGGGGTAGGGGCGTTCATGGTGGAGCCCCGGCCTAGAATCTCCTAGTAAGGGCTGGGGACGTGGCAAGGGTGGAGTTTTTAGCTAACAAGTGGGTTCCATAGCTCCGGTAAAGAAAAAGTAAGAAGAAATTCTGTAAAGCTAAAGGTGGTGGTATACAACTGTCACCCCAAATTTAAGATCACAGGATCAGGAGGATGAGAAGTCCAAGGTCATCTTTAGCTATAAAGTGAATTCAAGGCCAGCCTGGGCTATAAGAGACCATGTCTCAGAAAACAATAAAAGCCGATAATCATAAGGCAGAAGGTGGTGAATGTGTCTCATTTGGGGCTGCTGGGCTGGAGAGCGAGTTCATCCTTGGGCAAGTCGGGGTTGGGGCCTGAGCGCATGGCAAGAGAAGCAGATCCAGTCTCACATATGTGGGGAGAAGAATGAGGAATGAAGGCTTGATGCCTGTTAGTGCCTAAGTAGTGGTGGGTGTTGGGGTGAGGGTCAGGTGGACCCAGCAGCTTGAGAACAGGAAGAGGAAATGGTATTCAGTCTCCTGGCTCAAAGTGGCTGCTGGGGGTCCGGTGGGTACTCTCACCTGCTTTTCTCTGTTGCCCTGTGGGTAGTGGTGAAGCCGGAGGTCCTTCAGAAAGCCACTGTGGAATTGCTGGACCAGAGCCTGTGTTCCAGCCTGTACGGCCATTCGCTCACCGACAGGATGGTGTGTGCTGGCTACCTGGACGGGAAGGTGGACTCCTGCCAGGTGGGCTGCCAGGGTCAAACCGTTACCCTCTGTCCCCTCCCACCGGGGAACAAGCAAGTGGACACTAGCTCGAACGAACCAGCACTCAGGAGGTGGAAACAGGAGGCCCTGTCTCAAAAGGAAAACAAGCCAACCGTATCCTAACTGAGCCATTGTAGTTGACTGTACTTTATAAACATAGAAGTCACTCCATATTTTTATTTTGATTTGTTGGTTTTTCCCAGAGTTTCTCTGTGTCATCCTGGCTGTCCTAGACTATATATCTCTATAAACTGGACTAGCTTCGAATTCACAGAGATCTGTCGCCTTTGCCTCCTGACTGCTGGGTCCAGAGGGATGGCTCAGTGGTTAAGAGTTTTGGGGGATCCGATACCTTCTGGCCTCTGAGGGCACCAGGAGCAAAAGTGGTGCACTGACAAAAACACAGACTAAATAGTCACCACATAAATATCTAAATAAATAATTACACAAAGATATGCGGCTCCTGGCACGAGTGATAATGACATCACATTTGCTATGCTCACTCTCTGATGCGCTCCTACCCAGGCGTTCCCTCTGTGGAGACACAGATCTCCTAGCGACCTCCGTCTGGAAGTTCCGTCTGTCTCTGTCCACAGCCCTAGCCATGAGCCTATGTGGATAGAGAATTCAGCCCCAGTCCTCGGCTGTCTGCCTCTGGCGACTATAGTCTGAGAGTGCCCCACCCCCAAGCTGAGAATGTGCCTTTGTTTTCCAGGGTGACTCCGGAGGACCCCTGGTCTGCGAGGAGCCTTCCGGAAGGTTCTTCCTGGCTGGTATCGTGAGCTGGGGAATCGGCTGTGCAGAAGCGCGGCGCCCAGGGGTCTACACCCGAGTCACCAGGCTGCGGGATTGGATCTTGGAGGTGACCAGCGCGGCTGACTCGCCTGTGGTCCCCACCGCGGCTCCAGCGCTCACCACCCCCAGCACTCCCTGGACTACCAGCCCTGAGAGCCGGGTGCCCAACACCTCTGCTAAACCCACCGCTGCCCCTAGCCCTGTGCCACTTCACCCCAGCACTGCGGCCAAGCCACAAGGTATTGCGGATTCCAGGCAGGTATTCCCTCCCGGGCGGGGTAAGATCACTGACCCTCAGCACTCAGTGGCAAGGTGACTATGAGGTCTGTCACGAAGCACTCAGTGGAAAAGAGATTGCTAATAGATTCTCCATCCACATCTGTCTCATCGGCTTCTGGGGGATTCACCAAGCGCTCAATTGACTATTGATGTCTGCCAGGCAACACTGGCTGAAGATGGACATTTAATTGAGATCTTGACATGCTCAGTGTGGGAATTGGCAATCAGTTGTCAGTGTCTGTCAGGAAAGACCAGGAGGAATTGGTGATTGACTATATGCTTGGGGGAGGGAGATGTTGAGACAGAGAGACAGAATCAGAGTCAGTCTCTCTCTGTCTCTCTCTCTCTGTCTCCCTCTCTGTCTCTCTCTGTCTCTGTCTGTCTCTCTCTGTGTCTCCCTGTCTCTCTCTGTCTGTCTGTCTCTGTCTCTGTCTCTGTCTCTGTCTCGACAGGGTTTCTCTGTGTAGCCCTGGCTGTCCTGGAACTCATTCTGTAGACCAGACTGGCCTCGAACTCAGAAATTCACCTGCCTCTGACTTCTAAGTGCTGGGATTAAAGGCGTGTGCCACCGCCTAGCTCAGTGTCTCTCTTTGTAGCCCTAGCGGTGGGGTCCTTTAACTCTTTGTGTAGATGAGGCTGGCCTTAAACTCACAGACATCTGCCTGTTTTCACCTGGGATTAAAGGCGTGGGCACTAGGTCTGGCTGTGATTAACTATTGATGTCTGCCTAGCCCTGTGGGAGATTAACAGCTGGTTACTGATTTCGTGAGAGGGGAGGGAGATGGAGCGGAGGGCAAATGCCGAGGACAACTTGCAGGGATTGGTTTTCTCCTTCCATCACTGGCTTTCAGGGAGTTAAACTCAACTTATCCGGTTTGATGCTAGTACCTCTACCTGGATGTCTGTAAATGGAGGATTGGTGATTGATAGCCAATGTCTGTCTGCCTTGACTCCTCTGAAAAATTGGTGATTGATTATTGGTGTCTTTCATGAAAGAGCTTGATGGGAGATTAGCAGTTTATTATTGGCATCTGTTTTGACATTAGGTGAGAAATTGGTAACTGCTTATTGATATTTGCCATGAAGCAACCAATAGGGGATTAGCAATTTGTTACTGATGTCTGCCATGAACACACACATCTGTTACAGGTTGGTCATTCTTCAGGTCTTCAGGAGGACACTTTTTTTTATCTTAAGTTTTTAAATATTTATTTTTTACTTTATGTGCATTAGTGTTTGCCTTCATCTACATCTGTATAAGGGTGTTGGATCTTGGAATTATAGACAGTTGTGAGCTGCCATAAAGGTGCTGGGAATTGAACCTGGGTCCTCTGGAAGAGCAGGCAGTGCTCTTAATTGTTGAGGCATATCTCCACCTCCAAATTTTAATTTTTTTGAAACAATCTTTTTGTTGTTGTTTTTTTGTTTTACTATGAGGCCTGGCTGGAACAAAGCTCATTATGTAAACCAAGTTAGCTTTGAACTCACAGAGATCCTCCTGCTTCAGCCTCCCAAGTGCTGGGATTAAAGGCCACCGCTGCTGGCTTTATTGAAAGTATAGGCCAGGCGTTGGTGGTGCACACCTTTAATCCCAGCACTTGGGAGGCAGAGGCAGGCAGATTTCTGAGTTCGAGGCCAGCCTGGTCTACAGAGTGAGTTCCAGGACAGCCAGGGCTACACAGAGATACTCTGTCTCAAAAAAAAAAAAAAAAAGTATAATGTAGGTGGATGGGAAATGAGGCTGCACAAGACAGCATAGTTAGAGTAACCCACAAGACCAGCAGGAAGTTACACGTGGTACCTGTGGGAGTTGGGTGGCCGAGTCTGCGGTGACCAGCTTGGTCCTTCCGGGTACCATCCCTCTTCCTGCACACCTCTGTATTTTATCAGCCTTGAATCTCTTGGGTTTTTGTGTATGTTGTAATGCTGGAAGTTAAAACCCTGGCCTGGTGTACCCGAGGCAAGGGCCCTGCCACACCCTGACCAGGTTGTGAGTTTTGCCTCCCCCGTGGTTGGCGGCTTCTGCTTCTTCCTCTGATTCTCAGGTTATCTCAGCCAGCCCTGTTTCCTGCTTCTATCCCTCTTCCTTTTCTCCTTCCCACCCTTCTGGGACCCCAGACTGACTTCAAACTCAGAACAATCCCCCTGCCTCAGTTGCTGGGTGCCAGGATGACAAGCACCTGCCACCATGTAGATGTGACATTGTGGGTCCTGTGAATCTCATCAGGGATCTCAATCTCTGCAAGTTGAGGTTTCCCTCGAGCCCTGTCGCCCTGGTGACATCCCAATTGCTCTGTATGCAGGTTACCCTAGGCCCAGAATGGGTGAACCCAGAGTAGATGACAACACCCCTCAACACTCCCTTTCTCCTCTTCCCTGGCAGAGTGTGGAGCCAGACCGGCAATGGACAAGCCCGCTCGGATTGTGGGCGGGGTCAGCGCCATGTCTGGGGAGGTGCCCTGGCAGGCCAGCCTGAAGGAAGGGTCCAGACACTTCTGTGGAGCCACCGTGGTGGGTGACCGCTGGCTGCTGTCTGCCGCCCACTGTTTCAACCAGTAAGGCCTTCCAAGAGCCCCGATAGCAGACCCTCACTGCATGCAGCAAGCACCAACTAGCTAGTGTGGTGCTTTCCTGTCAGCCAGGCACAAAATTGACAAACCAAACCGAGCAAGACAATAAACAGAAAGTGCTTATTGTTTGCTGAATGCTCATACATGGGGGTCGCCCAGAACCACAACCATCTGGCTCGGCAGCAGGGGGATTCTGGCCTGTGGTAACCTACAACACTGATAAAGTTGCTAGGGTCTCTGTCAGAGTGCCAAAAGCAAAGTCTCAAGGGTACATGCTCTCTCCAGCAGGGCCTTTTCCTGGGGTGCGGGGTGGGAGTGCCTGAGGTCCTGTCTCTGCAGCACCAAAGTGGAGCAGGTGCAGGCGCACCTGGGCACCGTGTCCCTGCTGGGTGTCGGCGGGAGCCCCGTGAAGCTGGGGCTGCGAAGGGTGGCCCTGCACCCCCGATACAACCCAGGAATCCTGGACTTTGACGTGGCCTTGCTGGAGTTGGCCCAGCCATTGGTCTTCAACAAGTACATCCAGCCGGTCTGTCTCCCCCTGGCCATCCACAAGTTCCCCGTGGGCCGGAAGTGTATGATCTCAGGCTGGGGCAACATGCAAGAGGGAAATGGTGAGCAGGTCCCAGGGAGGGACCAGGCCTGGGAGGGATGTGGCTTGGCTTCTCTCACCTGGGTCTTAAACCACTCATTCCTCTGTGCCGACCCCATATCCTAAGTGCCACTCCATGACTCCTAGGGTCTACATATGGGCCCTCATTTGTGTGTATAAATAAAGTTTCATTAGCACAAGAGACACACATTCATTGACCAGATGTCCACGGCTGCAAAAAACGTCTGTGCTGACCCAGTGGCCTTTAGTCCCACACACTTGAGCCACCAGCCTCTTGCTATGTCAGAGATCACATGGAGCCCATTGACTGGATATAAACCAGGCTGTATTGCCGTATGGTCCCCTACACATCCATTCAGTGACAGGATATCTTATCACTAGCTTTTCTTTCACATGGCTGAATAGATTATCTAGACTATACAGCTGAAAATGTTTATGCCCTAGCGCAGTGGTTCTCAGCCTTCCTAATGCTGTGACAGCCCTTTAATAAAGTTCATGTTGTGGGGACCCCTAACCACAGTTATTTTGTTGCTACTTCATAATTATAATTTTGCTACTGATATGAATCGTAATGTAAATATCTGATATCCAGGATCTCTGACCTGTGACCTCAAAGGGGTCAAGCACTGCTATTCTAGCCCTTTACAAACAAATTTGTCAAAATGGGAATGGTGCCTATGCCTGTCTTCCCAGCACTCAGGGACAGAGGCAGGAGCACCATAGATTTAAGGCCAGCCTGGGCTACATAGTGAGACCCTAAAGAACACAAGAGTTGGGGCGTGCTGAGCACTTGTTTAGTGTGTGCAAAGGTCCTGGGTTCCACCCCAGCCCCACAAGGAGAAATGAAAATTCCTGTGAAAGCCAGGTTCAGAGGCACAGACCATTAATCAGCATCAGAGAGGCAGAGGCAGGATGATCTCAGTGAGTTCCAGGACAGCCACAGCTACAAAGTAAGACCCTGTCTTAAACAAAACAAAGCAAAAATTCCTATGGGCTCTGCTGGCCCCAGGGTAGAGACAGTGCCTACTGGCCCTGCTTGATGCCCTCTTTCCTGGCAGCCACCAAGCCGGACATCTTGCAGAAGGCGTCTGTGGGCATCATAGAGCAGAAGATGTGTGGAGCCCTGTACAACTTCTCCCTCACTGATCGCATGCTCTGTGCCGGCTTCCTGGAGGGCAGAGTCGACTCCTGCCAGGTGGGTGTCATAGGGATGCTCCGTTCCTACCTGGGCTCCGGGAGCAGCTCAGTAGTGAGCACTTGCTTATCGTGTTTGAGGCTCTGGGTTCCATCCCTAGTACTAAAAAAGGAAAAACAAGAATGATTGATGGCTGGGCAAGTGGTGGTGCTCGCCTTTAATCCTAGCACTTGGGAGACAGAGGCAGGTGAATCTCTGTGATTTCAAAACCAGCCCAGTCTACATAGTAAGTTCCA
>JADRCD010221441.1:0-25374 GCA_019843815.1 Montemys delectorum | reverse complement strand
CTTCAGCAGTACCTTAGCCAGTCCTTGGGATGCAGGGTCGCTTCAGCAGTACCTTAGCCAGTCCTTGGGACGCAGGCTCACTTCAGCAGTACCTTAGCCAGTCCTTGGGATGCAGGGTCACTTCAGCAGTACCTTAGCCAGTCCTTGGGATGCAGGGTCACTTCAGCAGTACCTTAGCCAATCCTTGGGATGCAGGCTCATTTCAGCAGTACCTTAGCCAATCCTTGGGATGCAGGCTCACTTCAGCAGTACCTTAGCCAGTCCTTGGGATGCAGGGTCACTTCAGCAGTACCTTAGCCAGTCCTTGGGATGCAGGCTCACTTCAGCAGTACCTTAGCCAGTCCTCTGCGTCACGTTTTTAGTGTCCTTCAGTTGTGATGCTCCGTGCACTTGACAGCTGATTTTTTATAGCCCTGAAAAAATGAACAGTTCCTTCCATACTGGAAAGAGAAGTGGAACAATGAAATTACATTGAGCCTCTGCCCTTATCCTGGGTTTGCAGCAGAAGTGCATGTGACTTGTGCAGGCTGCTGGTTAGGTGGCCAGGGTCCCATGACCCTCATCTTTCAACTTCTTACAGATCTGAAAGAGTCTTGGTGGCCTCACTCTGCTTCCCTTGGTGCTTTGTGAGGCCCCTGGGACGAGAATGCGAGGCACAGGGAAGCCCAGCATCTCCTTCCTTAGTTGTGGCCACAGTGGAGCGTTGGCAAGTTCACTTACCGCTCGTAACCTACTGAAAACATAAGGCTTTTCTTAACTCCTCTGCTTAGCATCGGCGATCTAGGAGCAGGGCAATTGTGATGGCATCTGTTATGGACTTTGGGTTTTTCCCCCTCTTCGAGACAGGGTTTCTCTATATAGCCCTGGCTGTCCTGGAACTTGCCCTGTAGCTTAGGCTATCCTTGAATGCAGAGATCTGTCTACCTCTGACTCCTGAGGGCTTGGTTTAAATGTGCTTGCCATCGTGCCTGGCTTGTTACTCCCTTTTAACTTTCGTTGATTGTGTGAGCATGCGCGGATGCATGCATGCTTCTGTATGTGTGGAGGTCAGAGGTCAATTCTGTGAAGCTGGTTCTTCCCTGGCTTCAAGAATGGGGCTCTATGTGACACATGGGATGCTAAGGGAGAGGGGGCTGTATGAAGACACCTGGCGTGGTGAGGGAGGGAGGGGCCAGTGAGTGGCTCATCAGTCTTCTTTGTTTCTGTAGGTAGGGCTTACAACAGTTTTGACTTAGGGTTGGAACGGATTGCAGGTCAAGGGGAAACAATATTGGATTGCGAATCCAGAGCCTTTGCATGAGACTTTCCTTAGCTTCTGACTCAACACTGCCTGTTGCTAAGCTAAATACAGCATGGGCTGGTGGATGCTATCCTGAACATGGCTCCAGTACTAAGTAATGGCTGTGGTAGAATAGTGGGTATGGTTTCTGTTTCCCTCTCATTTCTTCCTCTTAATGATGTTAGGAGGTGTGAATACTGTCTTGTCTCCTTTTTAATCCAGCAAGGGAAATTGAGGCACAGAACAGCCAGGTAGTTATAAGAGGTCAAGTCCCTGGTGACAATCTGAGTGATGAGACCTTGTTCCACCCGGGGTCCACTTGCTTCTGCTTTTGCCATTGCTTTCTTGGACAAGTACTTCAGGGAGAGAGACACCCTGCCCTCTCCTTACACATAGACTGCATGTCTTAGAGAAAAGTGCTTCTGCTTTCCTGCATTGAGATTATGGTTTCTGGGTTAGCACTCTGTGCTGCTGGCTTTGTGAGGATGTGGGTAAAGTCAGCCCTCCTTCCGAGTTCCTTTCGATGGTGTTTTTTGCACGCAGATAAGACAGGGAGCTTATGCATAGTAACAACTTGTCAACGGTAGTGTCTTTTGGGGATCTGTTCTTAGTATAGCACCAGTCAGATGCATTATAAATTATTGAATGCTTTGGAAGTTTGTGGTATTCCTCTTTCTGGGTCAAGGGAAGATGGTGTTGAGCATCACCAAGGCCAAGTCCATGTTTAGTCATGTTGCCAATGCCCTTTTTTTTTTGTCCAGCTGTTTCTCAGGAGTTAATGGAAACAGCACATGACTTGGGCAGATGTTTGTTCTACAGAGGTTCATGCGGTTTGAGAAGGTGATGGGAAACCTCTGTAGGTTGTAGGTTGACTGGGACATAGTTGTGGATTATGATATACATATATCATCATATATATATATGTGTGTGTGTGTGTGTGTTATATTATACATTATAATTCCTGGATTGAGCTGTGGGTACTTCCTCATGTCAGGGTTCTGCTGTGATTATCAGGGACCAAACCAATGGAGCTGCCATATCTTGGTCTTCAAACCACTAGAACTGTGAGACAAAGAACCCTTTTTCTAATTTCTGTTCTTCCCTTTGTTGGTGTGCATCCAGATTAAACTCAGGGCCTGACATGTGGTAGGTAAGTGTGTGACTACTGAGCCAGCCTGAACCCTCTCTTCCTTGCAAAGCTAGCCTGACTCAGGCCTCTCTCCCACCCTGCTCCCTCAGACCTGACTGTTAGAGCACTCTTCTCAAAGCCACAGCAGACCACACCATAGCATTTTCTCTTGGACATGGCATCAGGTGAGTTATCATATTTGATAGAAATTAATATTTCTACGTGACTGCATTTTTGTCCTCTTAGGAAGGAAGTGTACAATGTAGACCAGAATTTTTCAACTAGAGATAGACATTGCTGATATGGGATTATTCCTCTACACTTTGACCTGATACTCAAGGGAAGAACCTCATCTCCATGTCCTTAGGACCCTTGGGGGTCATTGTCCTTGAAGGAAGTTGTTGTTAAAGCATATCTTCTTGGTCTGCTTCGGCTGACCTAAATATGAAGAGTGAATTCAGAAAAGAAGATTCGTGCTGGTTGGCTCTGTTAGCCAGGTCACTTCATCCATTTACCAAGTATAAATGGACATAACTCTTGATGGGTCTTACACTATTCATTCATTCATTCATTCATTCATTCATTCATGATAGTGAACAAATAATAGAAATCCAGTAGGAATGACACTTGGAGTTTTGAATCTGTTTCTTTTCCTGAGCTGGCAATTCACCATCTTAATTTCTCTCTTGATTCTGAGTAGCAGAAGTGAGCTATAGTTCCCAATTAGGCCCTCAGTCAGAGAGGAAACAGCTGGTACTCTGCAGCGTGCTGTGTTGCTAAGCAACGCTATCTGGTAGATGGGGAAAATCAAGTGCATTTTTAACTTATTATGGTTTTGGCTTATTACATTTTAAACGTTTTATTTATTTTGTGTGTGCGAGTGTGAGTCCATGCTTGAGCATCTGCTACAGTGGATTTGGTCAAGGAACAATTGGTGGGAGCCAGTTTTCTTTTTCCACCGTGGGGGTCCCAGGGACTGAACTGAGGTTATTAGGTTGGGCAGCAAATACCTCTACCTGAAGAGCCATCTGGCTGGCCCCGGATATTTTGAAGTTCTGTGGCTTAGCAGGATGTAGCCACAGTATAATGTGAGGGATGTACGTAACTACTTCAGTGCTCCTCACCGTGTGACTACTGTGTTCCAGGCTAGCCTCCCCTTGTCAGGGAAGCTGGCCTCCCTGGAACATGGACACAGAGTCACTCAAAAGTCACAGCAGCCCTTCTGGAGAGTCCTGGCAGCTGAGGCCTGTCCACACCGTGATGCTGGTGCTCTTCTGAGAGGATGCAGGAATGATACCCCAGCCCGTCACTGGGTGAACCACTGCTGTAGTTCCGTGAGTACTAACTACTTAAGAAACAAGGAAACTGGCATGGTGGTGCGTGCCTTTAGTCCCAGCACTTACAGAGGCACAACTCTACAAGTTCAAAGCCAGCCTAGTCTATAGTGTGAGCTCTAGGACAGCCAGAGGGACATAGTAAGACCCTGTATGAAAAAGACCAAACAAAGAAACAACAACAACAACAACAACAAAACCAACCAACTAACCAACCAAAAAAAAATCCAACCAACCAACCAAAAAAAAAAAAAAAAACAAAAACAAAAAAACCCCAAACCAACCAAGGAAATCAGATTCATCGGTAGATCATTGAATTCCAAGAGTTTTCCATTTGGCATCAAATAAGCAGCCATGTTTGGAACTAACTCTTCAGAGTCTTGCTGTCAATACAGGGTAGGGGCCACTGATTTCAGCTCTGGACCTCAGCAGCATTCTGCCTGGATGTCTCTCCTCACCTCTCAGCCTCAAGGCTTGGCTGTGAGGCTGTTGTCAGCCCCGAGGCCTAGCCGTGAGGATGCGGCCCCACTGCAGGCTTATTTCACTCCTTTGTTCCCGGTCTGCTGGGGACCTGTATCCCATGCTATAGTTTGTTTGGTGGCTGAAAGGAATTCTGTTCTGGATCATGTCCAGTGTTAATCTCTCTTATAGGACCGTGTGTCTGACCCTTATTCATCTTGACTGAAAATGGATGCTTGATGAGATATTTTATAGAACATTGTTAATGTTAGACATTGTAAGAAGAATTAAAAAGCTTTGGCTAGTTAGAAACCCAAAGCTTCACTTACCTGGTGATTTCACGGCTGAGGGATAGAACAGTACCCAGCACTCTTTGATCAGTCATCACATCCATCAATTCAGAATAGAAGTCAATTATCACCTTCGTTTTAAAGCATAATTGAAGTCTCTCTTCTCAGTCATCAGGGGATCAGCTCGCTCCTTATTTATTTATTTGTTTGTTTGCTTGCTTGCTGCCCCTTTTGTTCTGAGATACTGTTCTAAAGGACCAGCTTGGTTTTCCCCAGCTCCATGTACCTCGCCATGTCCTCCAATGGCAAGAGTGGGCTGTAATCTATAAAACACAAGTGCAGCGGATATGGCAATCCACCGGCATGGTCTATTTTCAGAGGTTGTGTTTGCAGCGGGGAAACGGACACATTTTTTTTTTTCATCTTACACTCAGTTTGCAGGTCTAATCGCTTGGATGTTAATTTGGGATTACTGCACATTGCAGAAGGTTTTGATTTTAAAGAGCAAAGTGAATTTAAAGCCTCTAATGAGACTGAGAACTGCACATGAAGGTGTCCCTCCTCATAAAGGCTTTCTTGTCCTGTCTGGAAGACTTGTTGGACGTCTGGCAATTTGTCCAGCAGCATTGCTTCTGTTGTTGTTGTTGTTGTTGTTGTTTTTTTTAACCTACCTTGTGCTGTTTAAGGATGCAGGAGAAGCCGGGTAGAGATAGTGCACGCCTTTAATCCCAGGACTTGGGAGGCAGAGGCTGGCGGATTTCTGAGTTTGAGGCCAGCCTGGTCTACAGAGTGAGTTCCAGGGCTACACAGCCAGGGCTACACAGGGAAACCCTGTCTCGAAAAACTTAAGAAAAGAAAAAAAAAAAAGCAAAAGAAAAAAAGAAAAGGATGCAGGCAGAGAGAGTCAGGAGGGAAGAGTGAGTGGTCCTGATGCAGTGTTGGGTGAAGCTGTATCTACAGATGCTAGCTCATGGTAAGTGTAACCCTGGAAGCCTCAGCTCCATCTTGATCAGTGAGGTGAGGAGGAGTCATTTTCCCCTCCGTGCAGGTCCCATCAGCTCGCTGTCACTCTGCAGTGACAGGAGGAACTGAGACAAATTAAAATCTGATCCCAGGTACAGCACTCAAGGCTTCCCACGGCTTAACCCTGAATTCCTCCCCTGCTTCTCACCCATCAGGGACTGCGTTTCAGCTGTCAGGCCGGAGTATGTCGCAGGGATATGAGTCAACTCTTTCTTAGAGAGTGCTTGTCACCTTCCTCTCTCGAGCCAGAGCCATCCGTGCTGGGATGCCCTCCCACCCAGACAAGTCGAAGGGCTTCGTACCCCTCTTCTTTAGGCTTCCTCACTGACTGGTTGGAGGGTGTGTCTAGGAGGGTGGCACTCACGATAGGGAAGGTCCATTTGGGGATGTGGTCCTGGATGTCATAAAATGCTAGCTACACCTTCTCCATCCCCTCCTTCCTTTTCTGTTATTTGCCTCAGCCTGGAGCAACAGAGAATGTTTACCAGTTCCATGTCATGCAAAGAACTTACATAATGATTCCTTATTGGGGAGGCTGGGGGGGGGGGGATCGGGATCATGACATTTTTATTCTGTATTTATTTATTTATTTATTTATTATCCATTCATTCATTATTGAGCTTCCCTGATTACACCAAGGATAAGAAGAGTGTGCGTGCATATTCTACTGTGTTGCCTTTAGGGATGTAACCTGTTTGAACCTTTGTGAGTTGTGTATTCAGTTCAGTAAGCAAAATGAAAAAAACAGCTTCAAAACAACTCAGTTATCGCTGACAGTCCTGAACTCAGAGTACTTGCTGGTCCTGGGATGTAGGGATGAAGGTATCCCCTTTATGAGTCTCATGTATAGCATGTCCTCTGAGTGGCTGCAGCAGCACCTGGCAGCCTGCTGGAGATACCCCTGAGTGGGGAACTCTAGGCTGGGACCCAGCAGCCTGAATCCTTCCTCCTTGATCAATAACTAAGTTTGAAGAAGACCTCCAACTAGAGAGAGATGCACCCAGTATATCTTGGTAAGAGCTGCAGGAAGTATGCCCGCAGGTCAGTGAATCGTAGACACCTACCGCAGGGATGAAGTTCTGGGCAGTAGGGAAAGAGGCCAAGTGAGAGTTAGGTCTTACATGGTGAGCATGTGCTCTGCAGGTGGAGAAGATGGGGAGGGACAGGAGGGTGCTTTGGGTTAAGGGAACCACATGCTACCATCCTAAGCAATGAAAGGGCTTGTCACTCAGGGTCACAGTGGATGCTGCTGTCACTGTACCCTTATTGCCACCAGTCCTGTGTCAGGGATATACAATGGCCTGCAGAGCTGGCAAGCCCAGTGGCAGGCGTGTGGCTGTGCTCCTGGAAGGTAACCAGGGGATGTCATAAGTGCTAAGTGACGCACACTCAGCTGTTCTGAATGTATAGAAAACACAGGGTTCTCTTTAGATTAGGAGAAAAATATTTTGTTAATATCTGAAAAATCTAAGATGAGACTGAAAGGGTCAAGAGTGACTTACAATGAAATGTAGAATTTAATTCTTACGGTTTTCTAACTCTAATTTCTCAAAAGTGTATTTACAAAAGTCAAGAGAAAATAATTTAAGATTGGACAAAAAAGGGGAGCAACAAAATAGATACATTGTGATGCAGCCCTCTCGAGCCGTCTCGCTCGTGGGTGTTCAGGTGTGTGGCAGTGTTAGGGTTTTTCTCTGTCTGGTTTGTGTTATAGTTAATGCATACACTTAAATTATTGCCTGCTGTTTCCTCCCATCTAAGGAAGAAATGATTGCATCACAAATACCCTTTGTTGGCTTGTAAACATATACTTAACACGTCTCCACGACATGGACGCTGCACCAGGCTTTCCTTAATTCTCAGCTAACCATCAGTAAGAGCTTGGAGAGGAACTTAAAACAGGATTTATTTCTGCAGATTGGGCGGTGGCAGACACTGAAGAAGTCTGTGGAAGGCTGTGGTAGTTTGAATAGGAATGGCTCCAACAGACTCATGCCTATGAATGCTTGGCCCATAGGGTGTGGCCCTGTTGGAGGAAGTGTGTCACTGTGGGGGTGGGCTTTGAGGTCTCCTATGTTCAAGCTATGCCCAGTGTGGCACACGGTCTTCTGCTACCTGTAGATCAGGGTGTAGAACTCTCTACTCCTTCTCTAGCAACACGTCTGCTTGCATGTTCTCATGCTTCCCCACCCTGATGATACTGGACTGAACCTCTGAGACCATAAGCCAGCCCCAATTAATTGTTTGCCTTTATAAGATTTGCCATCTTCACAGCAATGGAGACCCTAAGTAAGACAGAGGCCATTGTTTCTACCTTTGCTGGCCAGGGTGTCAAGAAGAGAAATCTCAGGTAGATTGGGGACAGTGAACATGTCCTCGAACCTCCCACCTGGACAACGGGAGTGGAGAAGTGACACGCAGAAGTCCCCACTCCTGCTCTTTTGTCTGAGCAGTGCCGAGTCCGAGTCGTGGAACCCTTCAGATTTTGATGCACCACACTCTGACTCCACCCAGCCTGCTTCTCTCCTGCCACCTTCATACCCAAGGACACTCTCCTGGTGTCACCTTTAAGCCTTTCCGTTCCTAGAGAGGGAGCTGGGGAAATGTGGGTCTCACTGAGCTGTGAGGGTATGACTAGACACAAAGTGCTCAGGGTGTGTGTATATATCTCACTCTCACTGTCGAGCTGTGATACACCGCCTGTGTGTGTGCTTCTGTGTTGCAACTCTTTCTAACTCTTCCTTAGCATAGGTCCCAAGAAGGGGAATTAAAAGATGATCCTTAGTACATGATGGGGCTACCACCTAGCAAACCCACTGTAAAAAAAAATCCACTTGATAGACAGTCCAGTAAACCCTTGGTAATTCCAGGTATCATTAAGTGTTGAGAATTCAGGTGCTTCTCAATTTACAATGAGATGAGTTCAGATAAATCCATTTTGTAGTTGGGAGCTTTTCCACAGAAATACTTTGTATCAGTTTAGCCACCGAAGCAAAGCATGAAAGGTCTTGCCCCAAGGCCATAGCCAAGCGCATAGTCGTCCATTCTTCCCTGTTAATATCAGGACATCACCATTTGATTTATCCTGTCCTTTAAGAAGAGGGACTGGAGTGTGTGTGTGTGTGTGTGTGTGTGTGTGTGTGTGTTTAATTAAATTGAGTTTGTAACTAGAATGTTGTGGAGTGTTGTGTGATTAAACCCTTGAGGGATTAATTTACTGCATTTCATAATAGAGAAACCACTCTGCCCTATTGTGGGCATTTACTAATGATAGCAGTGAAATGAGAAGGCTAATTAGTTCCTACGCACACAGAGTATTATTGATAACCAGTGTGAAAGTTACAAGTTCATTTTATAGAGGAATTTTGGATATCTTTAATTTTTTAAACATTTATTTATAAGAAAAGAAGAGTTACAGTTTTCTGAATAATTTAGAAAAGAGAACCATAGTATCTCAGGAGACTTATCTTTTTAGCATGGTTTAATATGAGCTTGCCTTCGGGATTGGGGCTTGGTCCCTTCGCCAGGTGAATGACGTGGTCTAACTGGAAAGATAGGTTCCCTCCCCCCTACCGCCTCTCCCCCTGGTTCAGGGGTTCTGTTCTCTTGACCACAAGGTATTCTCTCTTAATGGGTCTTTATTGCTACTCTGCCATTAACATAAATCAAGCTTATGTCTTAATAAGCTATAATAAAAGTCTGATATGTATGTTTTGTAACCCAACCTAAATCAAGGTGAACTTTATTGGCGTGGGGTTGTGTGCTGAGCTCACTGAAAATGGAGTGGTTTCTTGTGAATGTGGCTGCTTCCATGGGGACAGTGGTTTAAAATTTTTTAAAGATTATTATTATTTTAATTAGTGTATGCACCTGTGTATGCACACACATGCCATGGAGTGCATGTGGAGGTCAAAGGACAACTTTTAGGAGTTGGTTCTCTCTATTATGGGTTCCAGGAATCAAATTCTGGCAGCTTTTATATATATTTAAAAGCAGGGTCTCATGTGTAGCCCACTCTCGATTTCATGGCAGTGCTTTCTCAGCCTCCTGAGTGCTGGGATTACATGTGTGAGCCACATCACGCCTGGCTCTGGGGAAAGGATTTTGCACAAGTTCTTTTCAGACAACAAAAGTGTCAAAGTGTACCCACGCTCTGCCTCTCTGCTCTCTTGGATTTTTAACAAATGCACAACTTGAGGCTATAATTAGCAAGTTCACTGGTTTCCTGATGATTCTTAGGTGCATTCAGCCCGAGAGGCCACCTGACCTGCTGTGTACCCAACGTTAGGTATCTTTTGTGTGTCTCACTCACCTTCTGGCCTGCTCTGCACCTGTGGAGTGGCCTTCATTTTATTGATCTGTGTACCGATCAATCGATCGATTGAGCTTGCTGAGATTCATTAAAATTTCCCCACATTCCGTAGAAGCAGAGACTAGGGCTCCATTGTGAGACATGGCTCAGTGGTCCTTGCTGTTTGTCACCGCTGGCTGTGGGAAGTGGCTGTGCTGGGCCACACTGGTGGGACTTCAGGTTAGGAGTTAGTAGACTTGAGTTTAGATTTTTTTTTTAGAATAATTTTATTTTAAATTTTGATGAAATGTACATAACAGAAACTTCATTGTTGGAGCCACAGTTTCAAAGGGCACAGAGTACTGGTGTTAAGTACATTTACATTGTGGTAGGGACAGTCCCCAGTACACTTGGCGTCTCCACAAATCCAAAATGTCTCTTCAATATTAACTCTCTTTCCTTTTCCCCCAGTTCTGCCTTTCCACCTTCCGTCTCTGTGGATTTGACAATTCTAAGAGACCCTGGAGAAGTGGAATCTCACGGAGATGTTTTGTAGCGTAGGCAAGATCCTATGTTTCGCCGGGCAGTGGTGGCACATGCCTTTAATCCCAGCACTTGGGAAACAGAGGCAGGCAGATTTCTGAGTTCGAGGCCAGCCTGGTCTACAGAGTGAGTTCCAGGACAGCCAGGGCTACACAGAGAAACCCTGTCTCAACCCCCCCCCACCCCACCCCCAAAAAAAAACAAACAAACAAACAAACAAACAAACAAAAGATCCTATGTTTGGTCTACAACAGCCCCATGTCCCCTCCCCCAAGCACACATACAGACCCCCCCCCCCCAGTTGCCCCCAGCATCTCCTCTCTAGTTATTAGATATTAGATACAATCAAATCTGGGGCTAGAAAGTTGGTTGAGTACGCTTTCCTGTGGTTCATCGTGGATGGACGTGGGGGTGGTCTGCCCCTCCAGTGGTACCAGAACGTTCTGGATGGGGCCATCTCTGAGCATCCTGCAGAAGATGTTTGCTTGTAGAAAGCAGGAGCATGAGGGTGAGACTGTAATTACTCTGTTCCTTCAGATCTGTGGAATCAAAGGGACTGGGAACTGGGAGGTGGGCATGGGGGGACCTGAGTGTTGTCAAGCTTCTAGGCCTACACTTACAGTGAGAGAGGAAAGAGACACATCCCTACTGATGTGACTGTGGACATTTGTGTCTTACAACTTTAGAGTGTATTTCGTCATCTTTCAGTCCACACTAGGATTTTGCAAGTTGCCCAAGTATGTAGCAGGTCTAGGCACTAACATCAATATGACCTTCCTGTTAGAGTATTTACTTGTTTTGCACTTTGACTGAGATTTTAAAATGCATCTCCACAGCAAAAGGATGCTTATGGTCAAGCAAGTGAGTGGGTCAAGCAAGTGAGTAGGATACAGTTATCTTACTTTTGCCTTTAGTTTTAGCCCCAGAGCACGCAAAGCAGGTGAATTCCTACCCTCGAGCACCTCTTGAAGTGCAAATATCAACAGGCCTTGTCCTCTTGGGGATTGAACATTTGTATCTGTGGCTGAGGTTTCCCACCAAGCTGCCCTTTGAGCCCATGAAACTCTTCCCCACCTGGAGCAACAATTTCTGTAGTCTAAAGGAACGCGTAGGTTTGATATGGTTTGCTGTTGCTTGGTTGGTCAAAGTACTGGGAACATTGAACTAGATCTTCCTCTCAGGAGATGGCCTCTTGTGTTAGATCTAGGGCCCACAGGAGCCAACGGGCCGCCATTTGCACCTTTATTATAGAAGTTCCAGATACTTGCCAGGGAGCCGGCTGTTTGTAGAAGTGTTGGGGTGACGCCTAATCTCTCAGCGGACAGGCCTCGCGATGTGGTATCTTTAAGGACCATGCTAAGAAATCCGTCCCTGCTGCCAGGGTGCCCCGCTGTGTTTCCGTCCTGGAGTCGGCAGGCTCTGCAGTTCCTCTGTTGAGGGACGGCTCTTGTGTGTGCTATAACTTGTTAAGTCCTGCAAACATCCCAGGTGTTCAGTGACTTGTCTCAGTGTTCGAGCCAACCTGACCCCGCAGTGCCTAGCTCCTAGACAGTGTACCCTGCGCTTCTAAGAGTATAAACTCGGGGCTTGGGTAAACGCCGCACAGGTTAAGAGTAGTTGCTGTTCTTATAGAGCAGGGTTTGGTTCCCAGCCCCATATTGGGTCACAACTGCCTAAAACTCCATCTCCAGGGTCCTGATGCCCTCTTCTGGCTTGCTCAGGCACTGCACTCATGTGCACATCCCCCTACACACACACACACACACACACACACACACACACACACACCTTTCAAACATTTTAAAAACATATATAAGCTCCTTGGACCTTTGCTGTTTATTTTCATTGGCATATCACTGGGATTTTATTGGCATATCATGAGACTGATTCCCAGTAAATGGTGAATGAATGTAAAGGAGAGGTTTTTGTGAGATGGTTAATATCTGGGCTACTGCTTGAGAGAGGAGCCAGGCAAAGGAAGGTACGGGTGTAGGCACAGGACATTCCTGGTTGATGTGACTGAGGCATGATGGGATTGTGTGAGTTGGGGCTGCTGGGTGGAGAGACACACACGAATCACCAGCCAGGTGTTCCAGCAATGAACATGTCTTGGGAATCTGGGGCACATCTGGAATGGAGGCCCGAGCCTCTGGGGCACATCTGGAATGGAGGCCCGAACCTCTGTAAACTAAAGCCCCTGTCGAAAAATGTTCATGTCTTCCAACACTGAGAAACCATGACTCCCACAAATCAGAAGATTGCTAGTAACGATCTTATAATTAATCTCATGCTTCAGCTTTTCTTTGTGAGCGACCTGATCCCTGACAGCCTGGGGTGGAGTTGACACAGCACACCTCTTCCTTCCTGTAATCTGGCTCTGTGTGTCTAGCGTGTATTTAGTTTGGGATTTTTGTTTATAGATTGTATTATGCTGCTGGAAGAAAGTAACACCACTTTGATGGCTTAAAATGACAAGATTTTGTTCTCTTACTTTTGTGGAAGCCAGAATCTAAAGCCAAGGTTCTTCTGAAGGACCTAGGGATGAGTCTGGGCGCCTTTCCAGACTCCGATTGCCAACGGCATTCCCAACATCCTGGATTAGAGCAGCAGCAGGCGCTTGCACTCTCGGTCTCTGTCTCTCTCTCTCCCCCCTTCCCTCTCTCCCTCTCTCTCCACACTGCCTCCCTTCCTGTGTCTCACATGATCAGGCTATTAGTTGCCGAGTCAGGGCACTGTCTGACTTCATCTTAACCCATCCACACTCCCAAGAGCCCTATTTTCCAATGAAATCGTATTCTGTTGTTCCATGGGAACATGGGTCTTGGAGGCAGACGCTGCTCTGTTTGTTTCATAGGTGCTTGAGGCCTGGAGGCCATCAGTTAGTTATACTTCATTGAACAAGGATTTAAGATGAATACCTGGGGCTAGAAAGATGGCTTGATGGGTAAGTGCACTGATTGCTCCAGCACCCTCTTCTGGCCTTCACAGGTACTTCACAACCAGTGTATAGACATACACGCAGACAGAATACCCACACACCTAAAAATAAACCTAACAAATCCCTGATGTATGTACTTGGCTAAATTATCTCCAACAGCAATCACCCGCAGCCGCAGACCGTGCTGAGCGTGTCTCTCAGTGGATGTATCCTCTTGCAGGAGTCTGTTCTCCCCCACAGACCTTATTGAGCTTCTTTACTGTCCTGCTCTTTGGGGCAATTAGTCAATGTGTCTGGGATTCTAGGATATTTTTATTTCCCTTACACAAGGCTTTCTGGCATGATGAGCTGGTTCTTGTTAATTCCTGTAGCTTCAGTGGGGCTGCAAGTGTTCTTGGAAACATTAGGTAGTCCCTGTGGAGCAAAGACTAACGTTATCGGGGAAATCGGGTTCCCCTCTTTGGTTTCTTAGTCTTGCTAATAGAAGACTTTTAATAATGGATTGAAAAGGAATCTTCAGGGCAATTTTATGAGCTGAACAGGAAAACCACAGGGCAATCATCTGTAAAGCCGTCCACGGGAGAAAGATGCAGAAGACAAACACTGTGCTGTTCGAGCGGATCTAGCGTGGCGGCCAGCTGTGGCTGCTGTGGGGGCTCTGGAGGAAGAGTGATGGGGAAACACACTTTGTAGGAGATAAAATAAAAAGGAAAACTATGCTTTCCTGTGTAATTCAGAAAGGCGGGCCGGTTACCCAGCTGCTGTGCCGAAGGCATCCCAACAATCACTCACAAAGGGTGGGTGCACTGGGTGATTGGATGGGCCAGAGAATTGGCTTTTCCTAGTGGGCCGCCAGTCTTTAAAGAGGTTCAGGGGACATCAGGAGAAGGCTGTGGGCTCTGTGTGGTTCCTAGAGGGTCTGTATGGTGATATGTGGCTGTCCTAATTTCACTTTCTTGATTGTTGTTGTTGTTTGTTTGGTTGGTTGGTTGGTTTTGAGGATTTTTTGTTTGTTTGTTTTGTTTTTTGAGACAGGATTTCTCTGTGTAGCCCAGGCTGGCCTTGAACTCAGATCCCCCGCCTCCACCTCTTGCGTGCTGGCCTCAATACTTCTCATAACATGCTTTACGTAACCTATTTTATTTGCCTATTTTGTTTTTCTGCCTATGTAGCCTAGGGCCTTCCTTACATATAACTTTTGCATCTTTTATTATAGCCTTAGATGAAAAATTTGAAGTACAGATCCCTGGGTGAAGGTTATAAATTTTTGAATGTATCTAATGCACACTGTTGCAGACAGAGTGTTCTAAGTGCTCTGGGTCCGCAGACCCTTGGAAGTACTGTCTTTGAGGGTTTTAAGTTTGAGTAGGAACAGAATCTCGGGGAGGTGGCATTTGATTCGAGGTAAACCTGTTTTCTGAGAATGCATTTAAAATAGCACACCAGTATATAGGCTGTGTCACCATCTTGCCAATTCACTCTATTTGATGACGTCACACAAGTGGCTATAGTACCAGCAAGTGCTTCAATCATTTAAGCAGGTTCTCATGCCTTCAAGGCAGGCCGAGAGAGTGAGCACCAGGGATCTGCCCGAGTGCCTCCCTCACCTTGAGAGCTCCCCATGAGTGCTACCACTGCATATTCAGTCTCCAAAGGACAGAGGGGCCCGGAGAGCCTTTGGCTTATCCTGGTGCCTTAGACCAGACATATGGAAAGGGCCAGACTATTGCAGGGTTGCTTTTCCTGTAGGATGGTGGGCTGGCCAATCCACAGATGCAGCCTGGGATAATGGGGCCAGCTAGCATCCCTGGCTGCACTGGGAGTGGGGTGGGGTGGGGAGGCAGGATTTAATGCAAACCTTATGCCTGGGCTTAGAGGGATAGAGCACTCGGTCGGGGTCTGTGTTTGAAGACAGTGACTACATGACCTTGACTCCTCTTTCCCTCTTTTTTTTTGAGTTGCAATAAATGAAGGGATAGTTCTCAGAGGGCTGGCCACCTGCCATCTCCAAAAGGGCTACTCTCTGAGACTGAGTTCTACCCAGTGCCTGCGTGTCTTTCTTCTCTGGCAGGGTGAGGCGGCTCCGTGCAGCCAGGGGAGCTCCCAACAGAAGGCTTTTCTTGCTTTCCTTTTTATTTGGGGTGACCCCTTCACACCCCGTGTTGAAAGCCGAGCCACATTTACTGCTGCCTTTTCTGGTAATGGCTTCCGTGGAGCTTGTCTGAAAAGGTGCCGCATGCTCTCTTCATCTGAATCCTGCTCTGTCCCTCCTCAGGGCACCTGCTGTTCCAGAGGCCCCTAGGCTCAGGGAAGGTGGATTCCATGGCTCTTTTCTTGTCCCGTCCCTGCTGGAAGCTGGTCATAAACACGTATGTGGATGTGTAGCCCCACCCCAACCACAGTGCTCCTGTCCACACTGGTTCGTATGTTTTTCACTTGCTGCCATTCTTTCAGGTCAGGCTGTGTGACCCTTTTCTATAGTCCTCAAACCTCACGGTGGGCTCAGGCTCCAGCCTTGGCTGCTTACCCCTTGCTTACACCGCACCATCCCGACCTCAGCCTGCCTCATAGCCTTATGCTTGTTGGCCTCTGGCTGCAACCACAGGAAGCTGCACTACACCCTTCACCATGGGTTCATTTTCAGCCAGAGTCTGTAGTGGTCCTGATGAAAATGTTTGTACCCTTGACTGTAGCTAGAATGTGCCTCAAAGTGACTGTAGATACTTATTTATGTCTTTCCGAGTAAGAGCATTCTTCTTGCACAGGTGGGCAGAGTCCCAGTGACAGGTACATTTTCTTTTTCCTCTTTTTTTTTTTTTTTTTTTTTTTTTTTTTTTTTTTTTTTTTTTTTTTGTTTTTCGAGACAGGGTTTCTCTGTGTAGCCCTGGCTGTTCTGGAACTCATTCTGTAGACCAGGCTGGCCTTGAACTCAGAAATCCACCTGCCTCTGCCTACCGAGTGCTGGGATTAAAGGCGTGTGCCACCACTGCCTGTCGACAGGTACATTTCAATGCTGTATACCCACGGTACTGATTTGGATCTTTGATGGAGTTGTGTTAGATGTTAACTGGGTTCCCTTTACAGACCACTGTAAGGTATCCTGAAATAACTTAGGGATCCCACCCCCCATTTCACTACCGTTGGAAGATCCCTACTGCTCAGGACGTGATGCTCCTCTAGCTCGTGAAGCCTGATTCTAAAATTTAAGTCTGTAATTAGTGATAGCCCGTGGTGAAGTGTGTGCATTAAACTAATCCTGGTGTTTATCTTGATTTTATGGAAAAATGTTTAGGCCTCACGAGCCAAAAGAAGCCTCACAGGTTTTGTTTTGTATTGCTTTGTTTCTTTGGTTGGTTTGAGGACTCTAGGTAGCTGGAACATGATCAGCGTCCCATGGATTCCAGAGGCTGACGGATGGGAAACCTGGCAGTGTGGCCTTTATCACCCACTTTTGTATTGCTATGATAAAACTCTGAGATCAGAAGTGACTTACGGAAGGACTTTATTTTGGCTTACAGTTCTGGAGGGGGAAGAGCCCATCCTGGGGGAGGCGGGGCAGTAGGAATGGCAGTTTGTGTCTTCAGGTGCAAGCTTGGAGCAGAGAGAGTTGTAGTGGGAGCTGGGTGAGACTAAACTCACAGAGCCCCGCCCCCTAGTGATGTGCTTACCCCAGCTGAAGCAAGAGGGCACCGGTGGCCTCCAGCTTGGTGACGATAGATATGGGGATTGAACATAGCACTTGGGGCGATTCCTGAGGGTATATAGAAACTCACCAATTTTGGGGGGTGTGGGTGAAGGTGTGGACGAGGAAAAGCATTTTAGGGAGTGCAGGATGTGGTGGACTGTGGAGCTTTGGGTCAGTTCAGTGGGAAGAAACTAGAAAGTTCAGCTGGATTCACATTAAGGTAACAGCAAGGATGGGCTGAAGAGGGGCCGAGAGCAGAGCAGTGCTGGTGTTTCAGGGGTCCTGGGTTCAGTCTGCAGCACACACATGGCCACAACCACTGTGAGTGGCTGTTGTTCCAGGGGCTTGGTATCCTCTTTCTGACCTCCACTTGCATACGTGTGGTACATAACATACAAGCCCCCATATAGATAAAAAGTAAAAGCACATGAATAAATAAATACATCTTTAAACGGAATGCCAAGGAGCTTGAATTTTATAAGTAGACCACGGAAACACTTTAGGGAGATGCTACAGACCGTCTTTAGAGAAGTTCCTCAGGGTGGATTAGAAAGGCCATCTGCTTGGAGTGCCGAGAGGACACCAGGTGGCTCTGAGAGGGCTGTGGCTGTGGAATAGGGAGAGCTTGACCTGGCCATGAGAGTCAAACACAGGAGAGGGAAGTGGAAGACACTGGTGAAGAGAGGAGTCTTTGGGATTACAGTTCATGTGGTGGTTTGAGTGGAAATGACCCCCAGAGGCACACTGAATGCTTAATTCCAGATTAGTGGACTGCTGGGAATGATTAGGAGGTGTGGCCTTGTTAGAGTGGGTGTGCTTCTGTTGGAGTAGGTGTATTGATAGGGATGGGCTTTGAAGTTTCAAAAGCTATGCCAGTGTCTCCTCTCCCTGCCGTGGGTCAGGCTGTGACTCTCTCGCTTCCCCAGCACCCTGCCTACCCATGTGCTGACACATTCTCTGCCATGGTGATAATGGGTTAACTCTCTGAAACTGAGCAAGCCTAAAGATGTAGATTTTTCAAAACCTATTTTAATAAGGGTTCCCAAATGCTTTGACCCTCCTTCTAGTCCACTGTCCAAAGGTAGGGGAGATAAGATGTGTAATAAGACAATGAGGATATAGACCTGTTTACAAGTAATTCTTTGTGGAGATTCCAGTCTTTGTTGTCAGAATACCAGCAGTCCAGTCCAGTGGTGTCACCACTACGTGAACCAGCAGTGGCAGCAAGATCCAGCAGAAATAGCCAGGCCTACGCCGAATTGGCACGAATCAGTGGGGGCAGCCAGAATCAGCCAGAATGTCAGGAGAAGTTCTCTGAAGTGTGTTTCTCAACAAAGTAAAGATCATTGAAGACACAAAACCAACAAAGTGTTGCATGACTAGCAATGCAAGTGCTCCGTCACTGTTTGTTGGGTCCTACTTGTACTCTCTCCAAACATCACGTGCCCCCCTCCCATGTGTCTGCTTCAGCAAACATCATGTGACACCACCAGAAATTTCTACTTCACAAGCCTCAATTAAATGATTGCTTCTATAAGAGCTGCCTTAGGCATGGTGTCTCTTCACAGCAATAGACTAACATGGTCCTGAATTGCTAAGAGGCCCATTTTTTCCTCCCAAATCACTTAGGGGTTCTGAAAAACCAAATCCCTTTCCTTAGCCAATAAGGTGGAGCCATGGGCCATTGGGAAGTAAACAGCACAAGGGAAATGGATTCCAAACAGAGAACACCAACATCCGAAGAGGCAGGAGCAATCCCGTCCATGTTGTGGCTGAGCACAGGAGCGGAGCCACAGAGCACGGCCTTTGTGAGGCATGCTGGGAGGAGCAGTGTGGTGCATGGAAGGAAGACTGGCACTGAACACCCTTGTTTCTGGTTCTTGGATTGGAAGTGGGAGAGGACAGAAGGGTGTATTCTAAGCTTTTGCACACCCTTGCCCTGGACTTGGAAAGATCCACTTCAGTAGCCTTGAGCCCCCACCAAGTCTGCTCAGATGCTCAGTGTTCATCCTTGGGGGAACTCATGTGTTACAGGCAGCCATGAGGTTTATTACTGTTAACAAGATGATCAATATTGCAGTGAGCTCCTCATGTATTTGCTGAGAGCTCCTGGCCTTGCGTTATATACTTTGAAAAGCCGCCTTAGATGGGATGAAGATTTTTCTCCCGGGTGTTCATTTTGTTCCATCTTTGGTCTCACTGGTTGGTGATTGCAAGAGCTGTAGGATGCTCTCCATTTCCCGGAGTAGACCCCACCTGGATGGAGCCTCTGATCACAAGGGACTTCTGCAGGGAACACTTGCAGAAACTTCCCTTGGAGCAATTGGCTATTTAAGCTCCATGGCTTTCTCTTAGTCCCGTAGGTGGTGTGTCTGTCCCCAGTGCATTCTGGAAATCCTCTAGTTTGCTTGATGTATTTGTTTGGACGTGACCTTTTCCCGGTTCCTCTTTCCTGGACTTTTGCCTGCTGAGGAAATGATCCTCAGATCCTGTCCATCTGCACTGGTGGCAACAGAAGAGAGATTTTCTCTTTTCTGTGGTCCAGATCCAATGGCCAGACACCTGTCCTTCAGGGACTCGTGTTGTTCTGGTTGGTATCGTTTCCTGATGTGTAGACTTTTAAAAATGGCTAGTTCTCAAATGTGATGTGAGAGAAGGGCAGGGCAGGTCCTTGGCTGACCTGAGTTGCATTTATTGATTGCTTACTGGACGCACAATGGACTGTTTCCCTCACTTCCATGCCTCCATTTCCAGCTGGCCCCCAGTGTTGGCCCTGCTTAGTGAGTTTTTCCCGTTTGTGCCTGATTCATCCCGAGAGCTTTGCAGATCCTTTGGGAACCATTGAGTTTGAGAAGGAAAAGGACAGCGTTTCTTTTAAGTTAATGAGAACCCTCTGCAGGCAGAGTGTGTGTGAGTGTTGTGTGTCTCGGCTCTGCTCATGGACTTACCCACTCCCCTGGTTGTTAAGGAGATCCATATGGGTTTGGACCAGGGGTGAGGCTCATCAGAGTTCTTCCCGTGCAGCTTTAGAACTTTGTTGTGATTTTAGAGTAAACCCCACAGGCTCCTGGAGGAGCCACTGATGGGGATGCAGTGCAGAGGTAAGGACGCGATCACAGCTCTTCCTCCAGGCCTCACCATCATGTTTGTAGTCACCATGAACTTGGAAGAGTGCTCCCTGAGCACCACTCTCATCCGCCAGGGTCAGTCTGTGCATTTCCAGATGTTGAACTTGCTAAGCTGCCGTAACCCCAGATGCTGCTGCAGGAGAGTCTGCCCGAGTCTCACTCACAACTGTGGGACTGCATCCTCACCTCATTTCCAGTCGGGTCCCTGTAGAAGGAGAACAGCTGGCCTGTCTGGTTTTTGTCTGCCTGAGGCTGCCTTAAAAATGGGTCTGAGCTTGTGCCAAGCAGAAGAGTGGATGTGCTGGGTCTGGCTGGCCCTGGACTGGCTTGATTCACTCTTTTGATAAAGTGGGGTGGGATTTCTTTCTCAGGGGCATAAAGGCATGCTTAAGTGGGCATGGGGCAGGATGAGATGTATGGAAACCAAGAGATGCTGAAGCCAGGGTAAGAATGTACGGTTAGGATATCTTAGGAAATGTCCAAGAGAAGCAGGAATTTGTTATTGCTTTTCTTGTTTCTTTTTCATGTCTTAAAAAATGTTTTGCTTGCTATTCATTCATTCATTCTTTCATTCATTCATTCATTGTTCATTCATTCATCCATTCATTTACTCACTCACTTATTTATTCATTCACCCACCCACCAATCCTTACATGCGTCCATGCATGCATCCGTCCTTCCATCCATCCATCTATCCATGCATCCATCCATCCATCCATCTGTCTGTGTGTGCAAATGTGTGCCACAGCCTGAAACAGGGTGTCATTGGGCAGCTTGTGGGGGGTCAGCTCTGCTTTTCCAGCCTCTGGGTCTGATCCAGAGATTAGACTCAGATCGTCCAGCTTGGTGGCCAGTGGCTTTTCTTGCTGAGCTGTCTGTCTAGCTGGGTCTCCTCTTACTTTTTAAAGGCACAGATGAAGTCATTTCCTAGTGCTGTCCAGTCTTCCTCTCCTCACATAGAATCTGTTCTCCACGTGCACCAGCATGGAGCAAAACTATTTGATTCAGTTGTATGTGTGTGTATTTAAATTGAATTTAATTATTACGATTTTTAAAAGAGGGTCTCACTATGTGTTCTTGACTGTCTTGAAATTTACCATGTAGACCAGGCTGACCTTGAACTCAACAGAGATATGGCTACCTCTACCCTGATTGCTGGGATCAAATGTGTGCACTGCTTGTCTAGCTGTGTATGTGTCAATAATTTTGAAAAGAAATTATCTGTACGGAGCGTGTGTAAAAGTTTTCCTTGTCATCGTCTCCTGAGCAGTACAGTGTGGCTACTGTTTATGTACTCACTTTGTATTAGGTGCAAGAATGATCTAGAGAGAATTCAAAAAGCACAGTGTGGGTGGGGGGCAGAGAATGTGGGCAGATATTCTGCCTTTCCATAAGAACTTGAGCCTCCTTGGGTTTTGATGTCCGAGGACAGTTCTAGAATGAACCTCTCTCCTCCACAGATATGGAGGAACAACTGTGTTTGTACCTGAGCCCAGTGCTTAGCAAAGGACAGCTGCAGGCTGCATCTACCTAGTTTTGGAAACAAAGTTTACCGACCGACCTGTGACTGCGTTCATTCCTTTATTTCCCAAACTGCTATTGTGCTTTGGCAGAGCCGGGGGCAGACCAAGAGCACTGTCTGTTCCCTCTCTGGTGTCCCAGAGGAAGCTTGCAAACACGTTCTCCACAGCCACCTTTATTCACACAAAGAGTAAAGTCTGCGGCATCAACTTTGTTTAAAACTCTGTAGTTTTTCATATCATCTGCTCCTCTTCTTCCTTCCTCCCAGTCTCCCCTTCTCTTCCCCCTCGTCCGATTTCCCCCTCCTCTTCCTCCTCCTCTTCCTCCCTATCTTCATGTTAGCATTTTTAAATCCAACCCTCAGCCCCTCTTTGTCAGTCTCTGGGGTATTTGCCAAAAGGTATTTCATGCTTCTCTCGTTACATTTTGGGGGCATTTGGAGCAATGAGGTGAAAACTGGGGTTGGTTGTGTCCCCATTTAGGAGCGGGAAGCAGAGAGATCTCAGTAGTCTTGCCTGCATGACAGCCCACCCCAGCTGCCAGGAGCAAATGTCCCTGAACTACTACTTCGCCCCACTGTTGTCTATAATTTATGGCTGTTTGGGGGTTCTTTGTAATTTCTTCCCATGATGCTGTGGGATGGTTCTTCCTGCTGTACAGTCCAGCTACTCCCATGCTTTTAGAGGCCTGCTTCAGTTGCTATCGGCTACAGGACCCCACTGAGTAATTTTCCAGCCTGCTTGTGGAAGAGAACTCTTGTTGACTCTTCAGTGTCCATCCCACCTTCATTCTCCGAGTCTCTGTTCTGACTCTGTCTAACAGTCCTGCCCTCAGCTGCCTTCCTTTCTCTCCTGCACCAGAACGCCCTGCACCATGCTCACCCATCAGAATGCTGCTTCATTTCCCTGTCTGCTTCTGGGGTGTGGGAGAAAGCTCAGGCTCCTCTTTCTTCAAGTAATCCCAAGCCCTCCTAAAGCTTACAATAATAGCAACAACACCCTTGCCCCACCCCCAAATCTCCTTAGCTCTTTGCCGCATCAGCAGGG
The DNA here is from genome assembly GCA_019843815.1 of Montemys delectorum. Lineage (NCBI taxonomy): Eukaryota > Metazoa > Chordata > Mammalia > Rodentia > Muridae > Montemys > Montemys delectorum. The sequence continues at coordinate 2,708 of JADRCD010221441.1, read as the reverse complement.
GCTCCCTGTGTGTGAAGGTTCTTCCGAGGACCATGAGTCTTCATGTGTTCTCTGTTGATATAACTGCATACCACAGACTGGGTCGTTCATACCTCAGTTCTGGGGAGAGCATTGTGAGTTGAGGTGTCTCGTGAAGCTTCCATGCATCAGAGTATGGAAGAAGCATCTCGGGGCAGGACAGGGCAAGCGAGCCAGCTTGAGTCTTTTTTCTTATAAAGCTACTAATCCCATCATGGAGACCTCATTTTCAAGATACTGTTCTATATTAACAATTCCCCAAGACTCCACCTCCAAATACCTTACATGTGTGAGTTGGAGGATTACATTTTCAGCACGTGAGTCTGGGGGAGGGGCATGTTCAAACCACGGTGCCATCCCTGGAGATCTGTGGCTTGCTGTCGAAGAAGAAGACAGCAAAGCTCATTGGTGTCCTTGTGGAACTAAGGTGATCTGGGCATTGATGGCAGATGCCTGTTATTCAGCATAAGGGTGGCTTAGGGAGGAGTACCATAAAAGTAAGATTGCCCTGAGTTGGAGGCCAGCCTGGGCTAGCTACATAATAAGCTATGAGATTGAGACCCCACGTCCAACAACAACAACAACAACAACAACAACAACACTCACACACACACACACACACACACACACACACACACACCCTCACATAAAAACAAATCTAAACTTGAAGGTAAAATCTGAAACTGATTATATGTAAGGAATGGAATGTAGTCCCGTGATATTACTACTGTCTTGAGTTTTCTGGGTTCTTGGAAGGGTTAAGCTAGTGTAGCCAAAATTCCATCGAGCAATACCATTGTAGCAGAGGATCATTAAAATCTAATTCCTCTGCATTTTGGGAATTTATTCACTATAAACAGGAAGCCTTTCAAAACCAAGGTTTGACTCATTGTAGTTTTGAATTTTTCTAGCTGACTCTAGAGTCCTTCATGAAACATTTAAACTTTTACTTAGAGGGGAAGGCCACTCGAAGCCCTGCCCCCAGGCTCTCCCCGGGTCCTTTCCAGTCACCATCCATGTCTGTCACCTCAGTGTCAGGGTGGCTGTCTGATTTAAGTTAGGGTGGCATAAATGTGAACATGGCAAACTTTGTTTCCTTCTTTCTTTTTATGTTTTTTTTTTTTTTTTTAAGACTTATTTATTTTATGTATCTGAGTACCCCATTGCTCTCTTCGAGGGCATCAGATCCCATTACAGATGGTTGTGAGCCACCATGTGGTTGCTGGGAATTGAACTCAGGACCTCTGGAAGAGCAGCCGGCGCTCTTAACCGCTGAGCTATCTCCTTAGCCCTCTTTTTATGTTTTGTAGCTGAAACTTAGTGTAAGATTTTGGACACAAATATAGGGACAATTGGAATATAAACAAAAGAAAGTGGAGCAGTCAGATGTAAACAAGACTGGCTGGACCATGTAAGCTCTTAGAATGTTCTGAGTGATCTGGGCGTGATAGGAAAAGAAACCTTAGGGTACTTTTTTCTTTGTGTTTATAAAACAGTTTTTAAAAGATGTGTTTATTCTATGTGTGTGTTTGCTTGCACAAGTTTTTGTGTAGCATGTACGTACAGGAACCCATGGAGGTCAGAAGAGAGTGCCTGATCCTCTGGAACTAGAATTAGAGGCGGTTGGGAGGCACTCTAGATACCACCCTGGGGATTTAACGCTGAACGATATCTCCAACTCCTTTGTGGGGTTTTTGTTGATTGGTTGTTGTTTATTTTTTTGTTGTTTTTGTTTTGTTTTTTTGTTTGTTTTTGGAGACAGGGTTTCTCTGTGTATCCCTCGCTGTTCTAGAACTCACTCTGTACACCAGGCTGGCCTCCAGCTCAGAAATCCACCTGCCTCTGCCTCCCAAGGCCTGGGATTAAAAGCATGTGCCACCATGGTTAGCTAAACACACATATATATTTAAGCCAAATATCTTTGCCCTAATTTCTGACTTTTCTGTGTGTTTTGCTATCAAGGCTTCAGGGATCCGGTCTCAGCACAAATGTGAGGGTCTTGGAAGCTCCCTCTTCACTTCTTGGTTTATATTAGGCAGGTCAGTCCATCATTTAAAAAAAACTCATTTGGATTAATTTAAGAGGAAATGGCTCCTTTGCAAATCTGAGCCTTAGATTGAAATTTGTTCCTGCTGGCTCTAGCCATTGACTTTCACTTGGCTTTAAGCAGACTGTGCAATCTACCGAGCACTGCCCCGCCCACGATAGCTATAGCCCCGCCCCACGATAGCTATAGTATCCAGCAAGGAGGCCTGACCTGCTGTGGAGCCTTTGAGCCTCACCGCACTGACAGGTGTCGGGGTTGTAGCCAGGACTTTTAGACTTGGTTCATGTTTGGGTATCGCCATCTGTGAACTCCATTGATAGTACGTAAATTAATAAAATGTTCTGTAAGCCTAGGCTGAGAGACTCTTGGGGTCCTGAGGAAAATCATAAGAAATAATATTGTAGAACTCCAGGGTTCTTAACAGTGATTATAATTTTGGCTTCACACACACAGAGGTTTGGAATCATTTCATAAAACTGGCTTGAAAACCATGCACCATGGTTGCTTTGTGTACTTGGCAACCTTTCAGACAACACAGGAACCTCTGATTCTCAGAGATGTCTCACACAGATCGTCTGTATGGGGTGGGGCCCTGCCCCCTCCTCCTCCTCCTAAGAGCTGGGGTTCCCTGTCTCACTTGCAG
>JADRCD010221440.1:19990-31795 GCA_019843815.1 Montemys delectorum | reverse complement strand
ATGAAGTATCCTCCCACTTCAGTGTCCCAACACTGCCCACTACTGTTTCAGTGGGAATCAAATTCCAACAAGAGTCTTGCTAGAGATAACCATGTGAAAATCTTTGCAACATGAAGAATGGAGCATGAGTTTAGAACCGCAGGGTCAGCTGCATGTGGATGCTTCTGCCCTTTACTAATAAAGACTCTAATCGATAAGCTCACCAATTCTAGAGACTACCATCTCTAGCACCCAACAGACACAATGGGTGATGAGTACCAGGAGAGGCAGTAGCTCTTCCTGTTTCCTCCTTTGGCAGTTGACTGGATTGAGCCATCAATCTATCTTGATACCTCCCAGGCACTTAATAGACATGACCTTTCTCAGGGGTCATCAGCCAGACCTATGAGTAATTATAAAACCCTAATCTAGACAATTAAGCTGAGGACTTCTGACTTACTAGACAAAAGCCCTTCTTATCTGTAGGGACAGCCCTCGATGTAACAAGAGAAGAGATAACATTCCTGCCGGCTTCTGAACTGCTCAGGTGACAAGTAGCAATCGAGCGTCTCATTGGTCCTTCTCCCAGACCTGGCTGATATCCGATGGTACTGAAATGGCAAGAAGGTCAATCGTATGACAGACACATTTGATTCATAGAGCACAGAAGCTTCCATAGTGGAGGGTAGGTCCCCATTCTCCCCCTCTCTCCTGTGCCTATAGAGGGTGCTCTGATGTTCTGTTGCATACAGGAAGTCAGGAAAGAGCAGCAGCTGGTAAGGAGTGTGCACGAGAACATGAAAAGTGGAGAGTTAGAGACACAGGTGTGTGTGTGTGTGTGTGTGTGTGTGTGTGTGTGTGTGTGTGTGTGTGTAAGAGAGAGATCTGAGAGAGAGATCATGTGACTGTGTGTTTGCATTCTATTTATGAGGCATGGGGTGGAGTACACATGTGGATATTGCTTTGCTCAGCTGAGTGTGAAAGCTAGAAGACACTGCAGGTGTTGTTACTCAGATACTTTTGTTTGATACAAGGCCTCTCTTTGGCCTGTAACTTCACCAAGCAGGCTAGGGTGCCTGGCCATCAAGGCACACACACACACTCCCTGGGATTACAGGCATATGGCACCATAGCTGACTCTTCTCTGGTATATGCTCCTGGGCTGGAGTGTCCTAAGTTTTGTAGACAGATGTTTTACTAAGTGAGCCATCTCCTGAGCTCCACACTATTCACGGTCACAACTCTAGTTCCAAATCTCCTCCCTGTGGTGGGACTGAAGAGCAAGACTCTAAGGGGTGAATTCTCAGGTGACACGATCTAACCAAGTTAGAAGGAGATGCAAGCCGTCTCAGCTCTCCGCAAAGCTGGATATTTAGTGCTAATATTTGTTAATTTGCTCTGGCTTCCTTCTGCTAGAGTACAGGTTTGTCGGGCTGTCAGGTGATAATGTCTTGTATAATAACTTACATAAGGTGTTTAATGAAAGCAATTACTGAAGCGTCTCTTTAGTTAAACATCATATAATTGTCTTCCCATGACACGGCGGCACAGCCAAGGAAGGTCAAATCATGATCAATGAACGCAGCTTTCTGATTCCAGGAGCTTCTGCATTTAAGGACTGTCAGACTGAGTTAAGGGGCATGGTTGGATTTTTGCATTACAATGTAGTCCATGGGCTCTGATTAACACTGATAAATAATACATGCATTGTGTGTTGATTTCCAGTGGCTTAAGTAGTTCTGCACACAGCCTTGCCTTAAGGGTTAGCAAAAGAGAAATTTCAACCTTGAGTTTGAAGAGAGCTGGGCTCTGCAGATCTCCATGCCTGATTTAGGATTCCCTGGGTACACCCCTCCCCCATCCTAGTTTGGTTTCCCTTGCTGGGATAAGCAGCTTGAGGCAGAAGGGGTTTAATTTCGCTTCACAGATTCTAGGGCTGGGTCACAGGAGGAAGGCAGGGCAGGAACTGAAGGCAGGGACTGATGCAGAGGCCATGGAGGATCCCTGCTAACTGGCTTGCTCAGCCTGCTTTCTTCTGCAGCCCAGGACCACCTGCTCAGTGGAAGCCCCGTCCACGATGAGCTGGACCCTCCCATATCAATCGATCAAGACAATATCCCATAGGCTTGCCTGCAGGCCAATCTGATGGAGGCATTCTCCTCTTTGTGGTTCCCACTTCCCCCCACGACCCTGGCTTTTGTCAAGGTGACAAGACACTAAGCAGCTAACCACTCCACCCCTCTCAGGTGTCATCTGTGCATGTGTTTCTTTGCTTTTCCTTAGACTGGTCATTTATTTGAAGAATCTGCCTTGGGAAACTAGTGTGTGTAAACCACAGGCTAACCTAAGTGCTAGAATTACAGAGCCCCGATGTTAAGGATCTCACAGCTTAGTAAGAAGCAGTATGTCTCTGTTAGTCTCGGCTGCTATAACAAAACCACCATTGCTTATAAATACAAGAAGTGTGTTTGCCAGTTATAAATACTCAGGAGTTCCGGACAGAGACGAGTAAGAGCTACAGTTTAATGAGAGCTCTCCACCACTGACTCAGTGGACATCTCTCTGCTATGTCCTCGAGCAGAAGGGCAGGGAGCTTTTCTCATCTTTCCAGAGAATGCCTGTCATGACATCATGATTTCATCATATCCCATAGGCCCTGCCTCCTGCTACTATCACCTTAGGGAACCAGATTTCAGCCCATAGGAAGGCCACAAAGTACCATGACCCATAACCAATCATAAAGCCCTCTCACTTCTGATCAAGATGAAGTAACAGGGATTTATACTCGGCTAACAAAAGTAAGACATACATACCATTAAGTGTTAAGGTGTTTGACCTGTGTCACCAAAGGGTATTGATTCCTAAGATATACTAAAAGGAAAAGAGGAGGCGACTGGCCCAGCTCATTCCTGGAAAGCTTCAAGACCACAGAGAAGAAATATCATCGGAGCCCACTGGACTCTGAAATAAGGAATTGGAGGTCAGAGTTCCAGGAAAACATGTTAAAGAATATTAGACTTTATGTGAAGAAGGGCCATGGAGAGCTTCGAGAGATCCTTCTCACCTGCTACAGAGCACAAAACAGCATGCATAGGCATAGGTGAGGGAACCTACTGAGAAGGTGAGAAGAAACTATACTCAGAGCTCAGGTAAAGCCGAGGATAGACTGTTTCCTCCTGGCCTGAGTAGAGAATGTTCTAGTTCCCAGAGCATGAGGCAGGCAGCTGGATGGGGAAGACGTGGTCCCAACTAGCACTGTCCCATCTTTGCAAGCCCGTCAAATGTTCATAACACAAATATATCTCAAAACAAAGCCCAAGGAGAGTTACGGATCATAGAGATGCCCGTAGTCAATAAAGCTAAATTCTCAGATCATCTGAGCATCCAATCAAAGTAGTGTCAGGCATCTACAGAAGCCAGCAAGTCGTGCTGGGAAAGTGACATTCCACAACTTACAGAGGTATTATGCATCGCTAAGGTTGGACAGTCTGGGGCCTCGCCCATGTTCATACATTGAACGTCATTTCCTAATGGGATGGTTTTCTGCCAGTTGGACAATAATCTGCAAGTGACATGGGATGACAGTTTTCTCCATAGCATGTTGAATGACACAGTACCAGCAGGTTAGTCTCACGGAGGGTAGGCCCCTGCCGCAGCTAAGCACAAGCACACTGCCATTCTTAGAGATCATTTCTGACTCTTCACAAGCCACTTTTGCCTCTGAGCCCTTCCTTGTGTTTGAGCTGACCTAACCTCCCTGCTACTTAAAGTGTGTGGAACTTAAAAGGCTGACACAGAGTCTACCCGGGCAATTCAAGTGAACCCCGAGGCACCGAGGCACCGTCACGCAGCTAGGACTCTCTAATGTCAGCCCGCACGTGGCAACTGTTCGCAGAGGAAAACTGGCCAATATTCACAATTCCCGGGACATATGGTGAGACAGAGCACATTTTAAATACCAAGAACACTCACTCAAGACCTTCCCAAATGCTTTAGCGATTGTATGTGGCGTTTGGACATGTATCGAAGCACATACTTGCCTGACAGTGCGTGGCCTGCCTAAGCTCCTCCGGTTCAGATGTCCTTCATGGCTCATGAGTGAATGTGCACAGTAATTAAATGTTGCATCTGCTTTGCCCCAAACCCAGGAAGGACAGCAATAATGCAGACTCTCACTAAAGGGTCTGGAGTGCTTCTCTGAGCAACAATCTCCCCTTTTATTTGTTCACTATGAAAAACAAACAGCCGGCATATGGTAGGAGGCGAGGCAGCACTGGAAACTTTGGAAAATATTTTGTGTGGGTTTAGTTTTGGTTACACAGACTTGGTGTTTTGAAGCATTTAGTGCAAGGCTTTCTTCATGCTCAGGGAACTTCCTGATATAAGAAGCTGACTTGTGCTGGCCCTTGAGCAAACACAGCTTTGGGAAGAAAACAGTACTGTGGGTTAGAGCTGTATTTTCCTAACCTAAAACCCGAGGAGAGAGAGAAATTTTGAAAAAATTATGGCAGACTCTAAGAAAGCTTTTTTTTTTTTTTTTTAAATCCCAAATCTTCCATTTTCCCAATAGTTTACCTCACTTTTAACATACCTGTTTTATTAAAACTAGAGGCAAAAGAACCGAGAGCTGGCTCAGGAAGAAGAGATGATCTGGCAAGACTCCGTGCGTGGTCTCCAGCACCCACATTGGACTAGCTTTACTTAGCGGGGGGGAGATGCCCTTCAGCCCTCTGGATGCTGAAGGAAATGCATACTCTCTGTCTCTCTCTCTTTCTCGGTCTCTTTTTCTGTCCCTGTCTCACTGTCGCTCTAGTGCTCTCTCTCTTTCTCAGTCACGCACACATGCACAAACGCAAGCACATACATGCATACCTATGTACCTACAACAAAAAATAAACCCTTTAAAACTAGATGTTAAGTTAAATATGCTACAGAGAAATGTTCCTTTGAGTTCCCGACAACTAAATCTATAGATGAGAAACCTTGAGTAATAGGGATTATGAAATGAGACATAAATAAGTATAAACGAGTGAAACGAGTGTAAATGAGAAAGAAACACACTGTTGGTTTAAAGATAAAATGTTTGCAACACAGTGGCTGGTTGTAAATGGACTTATGTCCAATTTTCTGGTTTCCTTTTATTTCTGCCCCCGTTTCTCCAGTGTCCCGTATAATTTCGCAACTATTACTCTTTGTTTACCCAAAGCCGTTCTTCACTGCTCACAGTAGCTACAATTCTACCTTTGCAGGGAATCTGCTCTGATTACAGGGCAGGAAGAGTACACAGTGAAGAGAGGATGGAATATTCTTTGCTGGCGGTTGCAAAAACCTGACAATTCTTTAACTTTAATTTCAAGGAAAATGAAAGAAAAGATTGATAAGCAAGCACCACGTGCCTGATTGTTCTCCTTCATAATTGTCTAGGAGTGTGGCTTATTGATAAACATCCCTAAAGTATCAAACCCATCAACAAAATTATTCATTTCCATGAAAGTATCTGAAAGGAGGTGATCTTTTCTTCTATACGAAAGTAAATTATATCTCTTTCATGCAAGCAAACACAGGCATCACACGCATACGCACGCTTTTCTTCCCATTTAAAGTGTTGACTTATAAAATTATTTTAAAAACACAGAAACTATAATAGCATATTTTGTCTTTAGATCAGTGTTGATTCTGTTTAAATATGAGCTCTCTTGTGAATTTATAAGCTTTGGGAAATAGGAATAAAAGGGGCAGTGTCCTGACATCTCTTCAACACCCACGACCTGTTTCTAAAATAGTAAACACAAAACACATTCTAATTAAGAGCCGCAATGCAATCCTGTTACTTGAGAGATATTTTTTTTTTCAGGTTGACAGCCGCGAGTGCACCACCTCACAGAGCAGAGCCTTACAGTGAAGCAAAAGCATCTACCCCACAAGTGAAAAAGGAGAGATCGCCGCGTATAAACCTGGGTGTGTGCATAATTGAAAGAGATACAGAACTGAAAATTGGGAGGGAAGGAATAAGCAATTCCTGGAATTGATGCCCATTGAATCTCTGCCCATTTCTAAAAAAGAACTTCAGGAAAAAAAAAAAAAAAACCCTGGCAAAATCCTGGTTTCCATTGCTCTTCATTCCCCGTGCCAGGACGAGAACCAGATGTTCTGTGATGTCGCACAGTCTGTCCTACCGGCTTCTTTGGTTGTATTAACTTCAGCAACTACTGGAGATTTTATGTGAGAAGATTCACAGGTGAGTAGGATCCAAATTTCCTGAGACATCAGGGGCTTTTATGGGGTTGGAGAAGAACCGTCAACATGTCCAAACCTTTCTGTGACATGCTCCCATTCAGGTGGGAGCCGGATACTCCTGTAACTCAGATCAACACACAGGAAACAAAGCAACTAAAGGACATGTGAAAGCACCCACCCCCACCCCCACCCCACAACCCCCACTAGTGCCCCCCACCCCCTACCCCAGAACCCCCACTAGTGCCCCCACCCCCACCCCTACCCTAGAACCACCCCCACTGCCAAGAAAAGCAATTTTTATCGTTAGTAAAATTTAGTCAAGGCTTAAGGTGGATGGTAGATCTAACATGGTAAAAATAACCTACAAATCTGAATGGAAAGTGGGGTGAAGGGCTGGAGAGATGGCCACTGGTATAGAGTACCCACTGCTCTTGCAGAGGACACGAAGTTCTATTCCCCTCACCCGCTTCAGGTGGCTCACAAGCTCCTATAATTCCAGTTCCAAGGGAGTCAGATGCTCTCTCTGGTTTGTTTGCTTGCTTGACACCTAGGTTGATGATTTACAGTTAAGCACCAAAGTTAAGATGTCAGGTGGAACCTAATATCTCCCCGGGATGATTCAGGAGAATATATATATATATACAAATATATCAGAAAGGATGTTCACTGGCCTGGCTGCTGTTGTCCACAGTGTCAGATTCCACAAAAAGTGCAAAGTAATAACATCATTTGACCATAGTGACCCTGGCACTGCCTACGTCCTATACCACCTACACCCAGAGTCCAACAGAAGGAAGGCTGGGGTTGGGGGAACACTAGAGCTCTCTTATGTACTGTACCATCTAAGCCCAGAGTCCAACAGGAGTCTGAGGAGACCCCAGATCTCCCATGTGTGCTACAGCAACTTAGCTCAGAGTCCAACAGAAGGCTGGGTGCGGGGAGTCAGGTTAATATGGCACACGAGGTATCTAAGTAAATGAGTCGGAGGAGAAAATATATCTGTAAATATACTTATTACCTAAGTTTTTTTCAAAGTTTATACTGTTGTACTTATTAATGATTCTCTTGGGTCTGGAGCTCCAGCTTCGTTGGTAGTGTGTCTGGCTATCAGGAACTAAGGACTGGATTCAATCTCAGCAGTGTATCTAACAGGCTGGCGGTGAAGTCTATAAGCCCAGCACTTGGAAGGTGGAGGCAGGAGGATCAGAAGTTCGAAGCCATTCTGGGATACATGGGAGTCTGTCTCTCTAACACTCTTATTATAGAAGGCAGACCTTAGGTTGGCAAATTAAAAACACTGAGCCTAAATCTGTGGATCAGACGTTACACAGCAGTTTAACCAAGATGCAGACAAGGATCCAGCTCACATGTTTCTTTCTCATGCTCTGCTCATTAAGTCAGGCAGCCAGTCGAAGCCTAGCAGCTTTAGTAAGCCCACGAAGGACTGCTGACCATGTTCAAATATCATTCCTTTATTAATTTATCCAAGCAAAACATATTTACTGAACAACTGCTCGTTGCCAGTCTCTAATTGCTAGAAATGAGGAAAGGAGAATACAGACTTTCTGTTCTTTTAGAGTTGTGTATTCAAGAAGCATGCTCTTCTTCCTCCCTTGGGACTTTGAAACCTTTTGGTTTTTCATCGGAAACTTCTTGTTTGTAGAAATGAAGAAGGCCTGAGGAAAGTCATGTCACTGTAGCCTGTGACAGGTAGACCACTTCCAACTGGCAAGAGCCATACTTAATGACGGTGTTATTCTGATCTGATCTGAAGTGTCTCCCACAGGTTCATGATATAAACGCTCAGTCCTCACTTCATGGTGCTATTTGACAGATCGTGGAGTGGTAGCGGTGGGCATAGGTCATTCAGGGAAGGCTTCTGCAGTTACAGCCTGACCTCTGGTTCCTGCCTCGCCCTCAGCTCCTTCTCTTCACTGATGTGAACAAACTCCACCACCCGTATTCCTTCTACCTGAACTGAGCTCCATGTCTGTAGGCTTAGGGTTTTTAAACCTACTTTTAATAAGCGTTCTCAAATGCTTCAACCCCCGTCTAGCCCACCATCTAAAGCTAGAGAAGAAAAGATGGTAAAGAGGACACGTTCAGTAGTGTCAGGATACCAAGCATGAATCAGCAGTGGCAGCACGATCTAGCAGAGACAGCCAGCAAGAAGCACAAGTTAAATCAGCAAAAAGCTCTGTCAAATCAGCAAAAAGCACAAGTTAAAAGGAGCAACTGGGATCAGCTGGGATCAGCTGGGATGCCAAAAGAGGTTCTCTGCCATGCCTCTTTCAACGAAGTAAAGATCAGCAAAGACAGGAAACCAACCAAGTGTTACAAGGCTAGCTGTGTAAGCATGATGCCACGGTCCGTGGAGTCCTATTTATAGACGCTCCAAATGTCATATGTCTTCCCAAGGGTCTTGCTTCAGCAAAAAACATCATGTGAGTCTGCATCGCATGACATATCCAGAAACTTCCACTTTACACGTCTTCTCTGGGATGGCAAACTGAAACCCTCTGGAAACAGGAGCCCAGAAACATCTTTTCTCCCTCCAGTTGTCTCTTCCAAGTATAGTGGTCACAGGAGTGGAAGCACATCAAACAGGCACAGTGCAGGCCTACGACCTCTCAGTTCTGCTCGGAACTAGCATTGCTTCTCTGCGTTGGAACATTAAAACAGAATTGTAACATGTTTTGCTCTACAAGAGATCATTTGCCACCTAGTGTGGAATCAGGTAAGCATTAGAGAAGGCCTAAATTACAATGTGCTCAAGGTTTGGTTTTGGTACTCATCCTCTGACATCTGTGTTCCATGATTTATTTCCCTGAGAGTGACTACAACTCTTTACACTGATGATACACTCCTACTCTTAAACAGCTCCCTACTGTCCTAGTTCTTAAACCTACATTCTCTTTTAGATACAACTACGTGCCAAGGACAAATAATACAGGTCCGCTAAGTTGTCTTCTCCTGCCCCGCCTCCCCATGCATGATAGTATTCATGTGTCTCCGTGCATATAAATAACATGCATAACATGTATTACCATCACAAGCATGGTAATAAATGCAAAGGTTTTTTTTTTTTTTTAATGCATGGTGAGATTTTTTTAAGTACATTAGACCTCATGCTTGGGCTGAAACTAGACTTTTAGGGTGAAAAAAAAAGTCCAGTAAAATTTGAATCCAACTACTACTAATAAGGAGTGTCGGTGAGTTTGGCAGGAGGGTGAGGCGAGGAAGTACAGGGCTATGTGTAGCCCTTTGAGGCATCCCTCTATGTCTGAGTTTGGGACCAACATTACTAGTGCCATTTTTTAATGTTATAAAGTAGTGTGTTTATGACATTGATACTATGTTATAAAATATGAATTATGTTAAAAATATATATTAGAGTATAATTTCTCACTTTTGATGTTATTTTTGGTAGACTCTTAATTAATACTTGCTCATCCCTTTGGAAAGTGTCAATGCCAAAACTAAACTTCTGTTTCACAATTATACACGGATTTTGTAAAGTTTTCTAAAAACACCACAACCTGGACATATGTAGATCTTGTGAACATCTTCACCAATTCCAATTTTACTAACCGACAGAGACGGGCTGGTGAGAGGGCTCAGGGGGTGAAGGCGCCTGCGGCCAAGCCTGGTCTTCAGGCTTGATCTTCAGGACCAAAGGTAAACAGAGAGAACAGACTCTCACGAGGTGTCTTCTGACCTTCACACATATGCCGCGAGACATATGTGTGTCCGCCCCGAGCACACATAAATCAATGTAACAAAAGGTTCTATGGTAGGAACTAAAGACCGAAAACTCAAGTGTGCGGAAGACAAACAGGGAAAGATAAACCCACGAGGGGCCGGGGAGGGGGGGAGCAGCTGAAACCCGAGTTGGGAAAGCCCACAGCCACAGGCTCCGGGAGGGGGGGGGGGCAGCTGAGGGTGCTTTGTGTTTTCCTGACTCGGGACTAGCGGCCACGCTGCCTCTCCCCTCCGCCGCCGGGGGCCGCCTTGGGAGATGACCGAGGATCCTTCCTCCCTGGCTTTTCCATCATAGGTATTCACGTGCTCGCTTGTTAACAATCTGCCAAAGCCACAGGACAGTAAATTAAGAATAACCTTGCTTTGCAGCCCGATACCCACTTCCTACTAGCGAAGTGTGTCAAGTCAAATAAAAATTAAAAGGAACCCAGAGCTGTGCCAGCTCTGCGGAGTAGCGTTCTACATGCCCCTCGGCTTACTAAACAACATATTCACACCTTCCAAAAATATATATTATGTGAGTTCTAGGCAAGTCAACTGGAATCTCAGCTAAAAGGAAAAACAAAAGAACCCCAATCGTATCTGTCAGGTAACCCAGGCTCCAAGTTCATTAGTAAGTATAACATAAGTAAACACCTTTTCTTATTAGGGTAAAGTCAGCATATGTGTGTGTGTGTGTGTGTGTGTGTGTGTGTGTGTGTATGTAAATATGTCTGTGTGTGTGTATATAAGTGTTTGTGTATAACTGTGTGTAAGTGTGCATTATGTAAGTGTGTATATCAGTGTGTGTGTAAGTATGTATGTGTACGAGTGTAGAAACAAGAACTTTGCAAAACTGAACTAGTCAGTGAGATAGTTTCCAGATGCACAGGAATGGGAAACACAACCACCCCGTGACAGTTAGAGATAGCACAGGGCAGAGGGGCAGAGTAGAAAATTAGCCCTTAGTATACCAGAGAGAAAGGACAAAGGCATGAGAAAGGAGCTGAGACCATGAGAGGTTTGGACTCCTGTCAATACAGCTTAAGGTTTAAGCAGAAGACAGACATTTAAATATGCAGTAGAGATGTGAGACCCTTTGGTCATGGTCAGAGACACAGCTGAAAAAGAACCCCAGACTAGAAGTGACCGACATTAGCCAATGATAGCTTTCCCACATGTGTCCTGAAACACCGGGAGAACCCATCATTAAACATTTCCAAAAGAAATATTATAAATTTAAAGATCATGAAGATCCCTTCTCCTACTGTTCAAGTCTCACCTAGGGATAGAACTCCCAGGTGTGGTCTGTATCCAGAGAGCTGAACAGATACTCCTATGGAACCCAAGAGAACTGTTCTCTCTGATGAGGAAAAAATTCTTAAATATGTGAGAACGTCAAAAATGCAATTCTTTCTACACAATTTTGTTAGAGAAGTAAACATTTCAGAAATAATTTTTTTAAATGATAAATTTTTTGAACTCACACTGAACAATTAAACCCAATGCAGGTTCATTTTAAATGACTATGTATACAGCTTGAAGTAAATGTCACATGTCAAAATTCTTCTGAAAGGAACATAATATAGAATGCTAATAAATAACAGTCCTTTGATCTCGATACGAACATGCCCAAGAACAGGTCTCAAGCTCCATCAGATCTAAAACTGCTAAATATAAAGTAAACCCAGAAAACAAACACAACCCCCAGCTATGTAATAAGAAGCCACAAATTGTTGCAAAAGGTTTCACTGGAGAGTCCTAGCATTCCCGTGGCAGGCTTCCCTGGAGAGCCCTAGCATTCCCGTGGCAGGCTTCACTGGAAAGCCCTAGCGTTCCCGTGGCAGG
>JADRCD010221440.1:3638-19980 GCA_019843815.1 Montemys delectorum | reverse complement strand
CGTGGCAGGCTTCACTGGAAAGCCCTAGCGTTCCCGTGGCAGGCTTCCCTGGAGAGTCCTAGCATTCTCGTGGCAGGCTTCACTGGAGAGTCCTAGCATTCCCGTGGCAAGGAGACTGTAACACATTACTTGTCAGAGTTCTTAACATTCATTCATTTATGTACTAAAGTTCAAAATTCAAAATGTTTGAAACTTAAAATGTTCATAATTCATAATTTTAAAATAGTCAAAAACAATTTGTAAAAAAGTTGTCTAAAAGAAGCAAGATTTGTTGTCCCTCATAATGAAGGCTACTGCAGTGACGTTGAAAATAGGACTGAAGCACATTGCATGGATGCATAGGTCTTAGCGTGAGCCACATGACAATAACAAGGAAATCGGATATAAATAAAGTACATTTTACCTAGCTGATAAGACATGGATGATTTGACAAATGAATCTAATTAGTTTAGGTATTTGAGAAAAATATACATTACACTTGTGTCGGAAACTAAAACAAACTCCAGGTTAATTAAAGTTCAATGATAAAAAAAGAGAGCCATAGTAGGTGAAAAGAGACCTAATTATAGTAAAAGGAAAAAAGAATTAAATATAAAAACAACTAAGATGAAGGGAACATCTACCAGGGAGGGAAAAGAGCGCTGTTCACTCCTGTATCAAATATGGGAATACACTGACTTTAATATGGGTATCCCTAAAAGTCACCCTAAAAGGACAACTGTTAGCGCCGGCTCTAAGAACAGCTCCTCCTGCGTGCTCCAGTGGTGCACACGGGCACGCCTCGCATTTATGAGTACATTTCCCACCATGTATTTTTAAATTATTTTGTGTTGAATCCCTCTCCTCCTGAGCGGAAGTTCTGTCTAGTGGAAACAAACTACAAAAAGAAAAGAAAAAGAAAAAGAAATATAACAAAGGTTTTCCTCACAGCTGTGGCAGCCAGATGGCAGGTTTCAGCTTCTGGGAACATAGTGGAAAAACCTGTTAACTTGTAAATCTAGTTCAGGCAAATGTGTCCCCGGGTCCCTTGCAAGGCATTTTCTATAGACAGATCTCTACTTTCTACCGCAGTTCTGTCCTGAACTCCCAGGTTCTGTCTGGCACCCTGGCTGCCATCTTGACACCGTGATCTGAGCTGAGCACACTGGCTAGGCTGTCCTGTTTACTCCTTTCCATCTTCACATTCCTTGTATTTACTGTGGTGCCTTTCAGAGAACCTGTGTAAGCTGCAGTGCCCTGTATCCTTAGTGAAGCAATGTGTACAGAGACTAAGGGAAACAGCTTAAGTCCCAACATTGCTCTAGATAGTCAGGGTTTTTTAAGGGTTTGAAAACAGTGGGCCCTTTCTTCTGGACACGCATTGCTTGAATTTCTCCCACATGGATACCAGAACTAGAAGAATCTAAGTATTTGATAATAGGATAATTATCACCACAGTGTGTCAGCAAACAGCTGCTGGGGAGAGGAAAGTATTCAATGGATCTGCCTACAAACTGTGCTAGAGTCCCCAGGGATATAGCTTTCACAAGTCATTCACGCTGAGGTGGGCTTTGTAGTCATGTCTCTATCTCTGAGGCACCCATACTCTGTTCCTGTGAGTAGCCCCTCATCCATCCCCTTATAAGTAACACCCGTAAACATGATGGCTTATCACTCTTGTCTTAGATGATGTTATACCCCAGGACTATTACTGCCATTTTTAATCTAGGGTGACCAGGTGCTTCTTATATATGTCTCCAGGAAAACTAATACAAGAGGTTGAGGCAAGAGGATTGTGAGTTCAAGGCCAGCCTGAGCTACATAGCAAGACCCTGTCACCACCCCCTTCACAAAACAGTGACCTAAATAAATCTTTTGTCTGAATGAAGGTAACATGGCTCACAAGCTCTTGCCATGTCAGTCTGACAACCAGAGATCCATCTCTGGGACTCATGTCCAGTTAGAAGGAGAGAAAATAGCTGGACATAGTTGGTCTGTGATGTCTCTCTCTGGGTTGCATAGCAGGTGTGCATGTGAACAAACTCATGCACGTCCCTGCGTGTGCCCACATCATGTACATTCACACCAAAATATAATAACAAATACAAATAATGAACATAGAAAGCAATCTACCTCAGCCATGCCTTTGAAGAGAGAGAGCTAGGGTACCCCCCACTCCCACTTTCCGTTACAGTTGCCCTTGGCCCTTCAGGGTGACTATTTTTTTTTCTTTTTCCATTGTTCAGTGTATTTATTATAGCTCTGCAATTTTTCTATTAGATATTTTCTTTATTTACATGTGTATTAGTCAGGTTTCTCTAGAGTCATGGTAGTCTCTATGAAGTAAAGGAATTGATGACTTACAGTTGTAGTCCAACTCCCAACAATCAACTCCCAACAATGGTTGGCAGCAGCTGTGAACGGAAGTCCAAGGATCCAGCAGTTGCTCAGTCCCACATGTGAGGCAAGCAGGTGAAGCAGAGCAGAGCCTTCCTTCTTCCAATGTCCTTACATAGATCTCTAGCAAAAGGTGTGGCCCAGATTAAAGGTGTGTGCCACCACACCTTTAATCCCAGATGACTTTGCTTGAATTTGTAGATCTTCCAATCTTAATCTCTTAGGATTCATAGCCACTAAACCTCAAGATCTCCATGCCAAGATTCAGGTTGGAAGCTTGTATCTCTCAGCCTCCAGATTAGGGCCACAGGTGAGCCTTCTAATTCTGGATTGTAGTTCATTTCAGATATAGTCAAGTTGACAACCAGGAATAGCCACTAAAACATGTCATATGATTTCTCCTTTCCCAATTCTCCCTCCAAAAAAACCCAAAATACCAAATGGAGACCCTGTACTCAGTCCAATGGATGGTTGTGAGCTTCTACTTCTGTATTAGTCTGGTTCTGTCAGAGCCTCTCAGGAGACAGCTATATCAGGCTGGAGTGTCCTTCCTTCAGTCTCTGCTCCATAGTTAGTCTTGCAACTCCTTCCATGGATATTTTGTCCCCCCTTTTAAGAAGGAATGAAGTGTCCACATTTTGGTCTTCCTCCTTCTTCAGGGTGGCTATTTCTTACATGTCATCACATTACCTTTGCTTTTTGACCTTTATTTTCCCCCAGCATATTCCTAATGAGAGCAGGAACATCTCAGCAACAAAGTAGCTAGTGTAGTGTGGACTCAGGAAATGTGAGCTCAGTGATTGAACTGGAAGCCCTGCCACGTGACAATACCAATCACACACATGTCACATGATTGCTATAAGATATGAATGGGAAGGAAAAGCCAGAATGATGCATCTTCTCTGTGTGAAGGAAAATCTCAGACACTTTATATGCATCTAATCTCATGCCAATAGCTATTTTATATACTGTTCACCCAAGTGTGCATGCCCATTTTCATACAAAATGAGAGGCCAATCAGGTTGTGGTCTTGTTCACTCTCATATAAGTGCCAGGCCTGGATTTGACTGTATAGCCTATGATCTTTATTTTAACTCCTATAGCCACTCAGGATATGTCATAAATTAGTTGTTTCTCCCATGTTCTTGGTATACTTGTAATATTTTGAGGTGCTAAATGTTTGAACAAATTACCCTTTTCAAATTATGAAGTTCTTAAATCATTCTTTATATAGTCCCACCTTTTAAA
Organism: Montemys delectorum; assembly: GCA_019843815.1. Lineage (NCBI taxonomy): Eukaryota > Metazoa > Chordata > Mammalia > Rodentia > Muridae > Montemys > Montemys delectorum. The sequence goes on along the minus strand of JADRCD010221440.1, from coordinate 16,356 downwards.
TTCTACAATTCTAGCAACCTGTCTTGTATAGAGAAATTTGTTTTAATAAAGGGAAATTATCTAACATTCCATAAACTTCTATCAGTTGAAGGTTGAACTTACCAGGTGGCTTTTTGAACAAAGTTTTTGACGCATTTTTCTCAGTCTGTGAGTTGCCTGAGCATCATGTTTCTTTTAAGAGATTGACTGAGTACCAATGATGGATGTATTTTAGTGTTGTGTTTATTGTATGCTCATTACTGGAAATTGTGTAAGTGAAATCACTTAAAATAGTCTATCTGGAGACCAACTCTGCCCTTCGATATGGCTTCCTATCTTAGTTAGGGTTTATGACCACAGCAACTCTTACAAAGGAAAACTGGCTTAAAGTTCAGCGTTTTAGTCCATTGTCATGATGGCAGGAAGTATGGAAGCATGTAGACAGACATGGCACTGGAGATATAGCTGAGGGTTCTATATCTGGATCTGAAGGCAGCAGGAAGATAGCATGCCACTGAGCCTGGCTTGAGCATCTGAAACCTCACAGCCCGCCCCCAGTGACACACTTCCTTCAAGGAGACCACACCTCCTAATAGTGGTATTCCTTATGAACCTACAAAGGCCATTTTCATTCAAACCAAAACACAGAAAAACAAGCAAAATCAAGTCAGAAAGAGGCTCAGGAAAGATATGCAGTGTATGATTTAAAAGGAAGATCTATATAGTTCTCAAGAGGAATGGGTAGATTTTCTTAACCTCAGGAAGCACATGCTAATGTCTAGTAGACCAGAGCCTGAGACAATGTCTGGTACTATGACAGCCAATATTTAGCCATGGCCTCTCAATGGTCTCATTCTGACCTGGTTTGGAATATAGGTTTTAACTTATCAATCCTACTGTGGCTTGCAGCTATTTTTCATTATGCAAGCTACAACCTGAAAGCATTAATTTGTAGAATACATTCCACTACTACTAATAACATACTGGATTTTATTAAAACTCAGGCAGAAAGCTCTCATATGTTTTCAGTAATAGAAATAGAAGTGAAAACTCAGTGTGGTAACTCCAGAACTATGTTTTACTGAGTCCTACATGGTCATGGAAGGGACAGTTATGCCACAGTTCCTGCCCGTTGAAAAACAGCCAGCAGATCAGGGCCTCTGTGAGTGTTGACAGTTGTTGGGCATGGGGCTTTGTGTGCTTGTGTGTGTGTGTGTGTGTGTGTGTGTGTGTGTGTGTGTATGTGTGTGTCTGATTTTTTTTTACTTAATGTTCCTCTTTCAGGAAATATTCACCTTGCCAAGGTTATGGGGAATGTCCTCTCTGACAAGATTAATAACTCAATGATAATCAGAGACAGCAGGAGTTCAGAAGGTAAGGGTGTGTCTAATGTCTTAGCAAAACTGGCAAATGTTGTGACCTTAAGGCTGTGGGAAAGAACTCTGAAAACATGAGTTTAAAAATATATAATTTCTCAACCAAGCAAAATATAAGAATGTAATATGAATTGTATAAGTAGCGTCATAGACCAAAAAGAACACAGACAACTGCACTGTGAGTCAGCTTGTCAAAAAGATACAAAGGCAGACAGATTCCTGAATTCACAGTCAGCCTTGGGCAGAGCAAATTTAGTCTAGGTATGATCAGAATGGTAATCTCAGGACAGAATCCCACCCAGCTGAGATTATTGTTTGTATTTACAAAGCTAGGCAGATCTCTGAATTCATTTGCCATGTTAGAAAAAAATGTGCTTGCTTTTTCTGTGAATTAGAGGTCTGGGGTTGTAGAATGCTGATTCCTGAAATAATCAAAAGGGAACCTGGAATAAATGACTGAATTGATAAATAAACAAAAGTCTGGGCTTTGATTTCTGAGAGCTGAGCTATCTGGTTGGACTGTCTGTAGAGCTCCGGTAAAAGCTGTCTCAAGGAGAACACAAACACTCAACTTGTACCCCATGACTGACTGTGAGTCCACTCCTCTCAGGAACCCTTCTCTAAGTCAAGGATGGTCCTTGGCATAATCTTTACTTGCCAACAGAATACCACTATTGTCCTTAACTCATTATGGGGCTTATTTCAGGGTACTATACTACCTGATATACTACTTGAATAAGAGAAAGATTGTTAAAACTACAAAAATGGGAGAAAATGAGCAAGTACAACTGACTAAATCATTTATACCTAGTAAGGTTAATATGGAATGAATTGAACTTTTTGGATATTATAGTAATGCTACAACTCAAGTATTATTATTTAATGTTTTCTTGACAATTTTTATATTTTGTGTGTGTGTGTGTGTGTGTGTGTGTGTGTCTATATATGTGCCAGAACACATATACATTGAAGTCAGAGGACAAGTTAAAGGGTTAGGTTCTCTCCTACCACCATGTGAGTTTGTGGGATTGAACTCAAGTGGCCCGACTTGGCAACAAGCACTCTTAACCACTGTGCAGTGTAGCTGGCCATATGACAATTTTACATAGAGCTACATCAGTCTCTGATCACAACACTCCCAATCTTTTTCTTCCTTCCTCCTACCCTGTTAACAGCCACTATCCTCTCTCAAGTTCATAACATTTGGTCTTGCTTTGTGAACCATTTAGTTTAACCAAGAATATCTGTAGAACTTGGTATTAAACTGTCCTCTAGAATTTCACACTCCAACTGAAGGACGCATCAAAGTGATCAAACCTACAAAAATGAGAAAATAAGCATATATAATTTATATGTTACATAATTAATATGCATATATAATTTATACCTTTAAAGGTTGAGATGAATAAGTACAACTTATAGCACATTTTATACTAAATTCTACAATCAAGCATTTTTGATAGAACTTTCTCCCTTGAACATCTAGCCTCAATATTCACTAACAGTCATTGATAATTAATTTTACAATTACTATGGCAGAGTCTAGTGGTGGTTTGAATATGCTTGGCCCAAGGGAAGTGGCATTATTAGGAGGCATGACCTTGTTGGAGGAAGTGTGACATTGTGTATGCAGACTTTGAGGGCTCTTAGTGCTCAAGCTTTGCTCAGTTCATAGAGTAAGTCTCCTTTTGACTGCCTTTGGGTCAAGGTGTAAAACTCTAGGCTCCTCCAAGACCAAGCTACCATGCTTCCCACCTTGATGATAGTTGACCTCTGAAACTGTAAGCCAGCCCCAATAAAAGGTTTGCCTGTATAAGAGTTGCCTTGGTCATGGAATCTCTTTACAGCAATGGAAACCCTAACTAAGACAGAGTCTAAGATGCTGATTAATTAAGATAACTTCTTTTTGGTAGCTAGATTTCCTCAACGAATGAGGCAGCAAACTCCTTACTCTGCTTAAAATAAAAATCTCAAATATTTTCTGACACTTCAGCTGTCAGAAGATGGCCCTGAGAAAACCTCAAATACAAATAGCTTTTGTTGCTCAAGTGATTATGCAATTCTACAGAATATTCATTCATAGATTGCCACTCACTGATCACACAAGGCATGTGTTTGACTCCCTCCAAGGCTCACGTAAGACTATACAGGAGTGGGTAGGCTGTATGCAAGAGCCAGAGGGATGGAAATGGTGACCACCTTTAACTATTATGACATGTTCATCCTGTGGTCACCTGCATAAGATCTGCAACATACTGGGCCTGTCAGTAACCCATCTTAAATGACAGATGGGTTTGGGAAGCCCTATATCTGCTGGAGGAGCCACTGGCAGTTATGGCTACCAGAGGAGGAGATGGTCTCTTCAGGAGCACAGCTGTTGCTTAGTCTTCATTTTTTCAGCAAGTAAACCAACTCAGCCCTCATGCTCATGAGGAAGGAAGCAGGACTCATGAAGAAGAATCTTAGTAGGAGTAGAAAGAGAATAAAAGAATGTAATGGGAGTCTGTCTGTCCAAAATAAACTGTATTCAGGGACAAAATTCCCAAAGAATAAATACTTGCAAATTTTTTTCTCTTTTTCTTACCATCATGTTCATAATATACATCTTCTGAAAGAATTGTTTTTCCAGAAGTAAATGTGTAGTTGCCAGGTCACAAGAAAAATGCTTTGCCGGATTTCTAGCTTCTAGTTGGTGTTCCATGCCAGCTGCTAATTCCTGGAAGTGTTGAGACAGGCCATCATTGGAGAGTAGCATGTGAGCTGCTTTGTAATCTGTCCACCAATCCTAAATAAAGGCAGACTTACACTAATGCCATGCATGTATTTATGATTATTTTAGTTACCTGAGGTCCTTCATACAAAGCAGCTTGATACTATAAAATGATGCCTGCTTTTGCCTCCTTAAATCAGCTATGCCTTCATTGAATTCTGTTAGTTTTAGACTGATTTATTAATGTATTTTTAGTTTTACTTTGAGTGTTTTTTCTTTTGTTTGTTTTACTTTGGGTTTGTTTGTTGGCTGATTTGTTTGTCTGTATGCAAATTTGGTTTTTGAAACTTTCTCTTGTAGCCCAGACTGGTCTTGAACTCCCTGACTCTCCTGCCTCCACCTTTCAGTAGCCATCTCTAGTTTGTTTTATTGGGTTGTTGTTACTTTGGGTTGTGGCTAGCCTTACTGTCTATTGCCCAGGCTAGGCTGAATTTGCAGCAATCTTTTTGGCTCGGTTCCCAAAGTGCACTGTAGTGCTTAAAGCTGCATTGCCCCATTGTGTATGTATCTCTGCAAATAACTTGCAACATTTTCACACTTCCTACTGATGAAAGGTACATAGTTAAACTCAATCTATGACCATTTGTACTTCAAAGAGAAATAAAGACAGGCCTTCTTGCTTGAGCAGCAAGTACTTTACCAGCTGAAACTTCTCTCAAGGCCATTTTAGTGTTGTTGCTTTGTTTTGGTCTTTGAAACCAGATTTCATGTGGCCTAAGCTGGATTTGGGCTGCCATGCAGTCATGGAAAACCTTAAACTCATAATCTTCCTGCCTCTACCTAAAATGCTGGAGTGATAGGCAGGCATTACTACACTTAGCCTCTCCTTTTCTCAAGGGGGAACTATCAATATATCCATAATTGACCTAGTTAGCTTTCACGGTCAACTTGACACAACCTTGAATTACTTGAGAAGGGAATCTCAACTGATCCTAGGTAATACTGGCCAGTGGGCCCCTATTGAGGTATTGTTGTGATTATTAACTTACATAAAAGGGCCCAGCCCACTGTGGGTGACACCATTCCCTATGCAGGTAGTCCTGGGTAGTATAAGAAACCCTTTATTCATGATTCCTGCCTCCAGGTTCTTGGTTGAGCTCCTGCCCTCACTTTCTGTAGTGATGGATGGTGACCTCTAAGCTGAAACCCTTTCCTCCCCTAAATTCATGGTGTTTGCCACAGCAAGAGACAGAAACATAGAGCAACCTTTAAACATTCCCTCAGCTTCCAAGTGCACACAGAGGATTCAGCTGCCCTATCTTATTCAGATTAGAATACTGAGGTCATCATGTGGGAAGTTTGGCCTGGATGTGATGAGTTCTTCAGAAGAACTCCATCGTGGGTAACACAGCAGATCCATGATGGGAAAAGCAGAGCATGCCTAACCCAGCTAATGATGGCCCTGACTATGCTGTGTGAGCACTGGGCCAATGCCACCTTCCCACTCTTTATCTGTGTTATCCATCAGATGGCCCGTGAGGGAACACTGGAGGACAGTGTTACTCTCTGTAACAGGCCCTACCACTAATGAGGCATAACAAATTTAGCCAGTATCATGGATAATCTTGATCTCTCATTGACACTATTGCCCCTATTGATTGTGTGCTGCCATTTGTTATCTGCCCGACACAGGTGAAGTGGGAGAGTGGACCCCAGGTACTTCCTTCCCCAGTTAAGTATTTAACAAATTGCCAAGACAAAAAACAAACTTGCCAGTCTGCTCCTCTCCTACCGCCCTGCCTCTCAGTGGGGTTGCCTGGAAGGTTTTGCAGAAGGCCAGTCAGAGTCTGCATTTCTCACAGTCTTGCTTTCCTCCTGGGACCAAGAGGCTAATATATTCCTGTAACACACCAACAGATCCCAAGATAAACAAGTGCTGGGGGAAGCATGGCCCTAGCATGGTCTCTCCAGAGTTCAATGATTTAGATGTCAGATGTCTGCAGTGATCCTTGTCTGCAGGAATGGCTGAGCCTTGGCCAGCAGAAGGGGATTGTGGTGAGGCCATGCATCAGTGAGCCATTAGAAATTAAACTAATGGCAGTTGTTGTAGAGGCTGTGTGCATGTGACCGATGTATAAGAGGTTGAAAAAGGTCAAGTCATTACCCTCCCAGTGACTGCTTGGGACGAGCCAACACTTAGCTCCAGTTTATACATCAAACTAGTGTTTTCTAGTCTAGTCCTTACAGAAGAGGTATGTGTACATCCTAAAACCCTGTGTAAAAGAAACCAGTTGTAAGTATGAACGTACATGAGAAAAACATACAGTGTACGTAAAAAAGTTGATTTCTGCTGCTACTATCAAAAATATTTGTGACGAAGCTGGGTAGATAGCTCAGTGGTTATGAGCATGCGTTGATCTCGCAGAGGCCCAGGGTTCAGCTCCCAACACCCACACAGTGGCTCACAACTGCCTGTGACTCCAGTTCCAAGGGGGCTGATGCCCTCTTCTGACCTCCTTGGGCATAATGCAGAAAAACACTAGATAGATAGATAGATAGATAGATAGATAGATAGATAGATAGATAGATGGGTTGATGGATATTTTATAAATGATACTTATGACAAAAGAAAACAATCTATGATGCCTGCGCTATTCTGTGTAGGTTCAGACAGGCATGACTCATCTTGAGCCTACTTGATCATATTGCAAAAATCAGCCTGAAGGAAGGTTAAACCAGTATAGGATCCATAGATGGTAGATTTTTATTGTCAACTCCATGGGATTCAGAGTCCCCATGGAAACAAATCTCTAGGCAAGAAAGTGAGGGATAATCTGGAATTAGTAAGCTGATTTGTGAAGACCCTCCCTGTAAACGTGGGTAGCACTACCCCACAGGCTGAGGTTGTAGACAGAGAAAAAAGATTGAGCACCAGCATTCAAACATGGTCTTCCCTGCCATGATATTGTCTGGAACTGTGAGCCTAAATGAACCCTTCCTTCCTCAAGCTGATGTCATCGTATGGTTTGCTACAGCTATAAAACAAGAAGCACATGTATCAGAAGAGGAGAGACAGGAAGTGAGATCCAGTTAGCTACAGCCAGTTTCCCATGGCAGGCAAGAGCTCTATACCCAGAAAAGACCCTCAATTTTGTTGGCGATGGCTTGACTGAAATATTTAAAATATTCAGTGGTGTCTGGGCTTTGTGGCTATACCCAGTAGATGTACTCTCTCACAGTATTGCTTTCCTGCTAGCCCCTACCCCAGTATGCAACTTGGTCTGGTCTCAGACTCCATGGACTCCTCCTACCTCGGCATCCTGAGTGCTAGGATTGTAGGCTGGCACCACCATATTGGTTCTCAAGTCTGATTTCACTACAAAAGCCTAAAACAGATAAAAAGTTTTGAATAAATCCGTTGACCAAGTTGGATTCTTAGAAATGAAGTTTCCATGAGGCATGGCTCTCCTCCACCGAGCATCACCAGCTACCGCAAGTCTCAGCGTCCTTTAGTCAGTGCATCTTCCAGATTTGTGGAGGCCTACTATGTGTTAGGGTGCTAAAGAGTTCCTCTAGTGAATTCAGTGAGTAAGATGAAATGTTTGAGTATGTAATGACAGAGGCTGTTGAAAATAAAGATTTTAAAATAAGAGAGGGGCTAGGGAGGAGGCTCAGTGGTTGAAAACATTCGTTGCTCTTCCAGATGATCTAGCTTCAATTTTCACCATACAATGGTGGCTCACAACTACGTGTAACTCCATTACAGGTGGTGTATTTTAGCCCACAAAGGTATCAGGCACAGACATGGTGCACATATATCCACGCAGTCAAAACATTCAGGCATAAAAGATAAAGAAATCATTTTTAAACTAAGAAAAAAAATGCCTCAGCTGAAAGAGATTTTGTAGTTTTCTATTTCCTGGAGTGTAATTTCACTGTTCGTTTTGTTGTATTGAGCAGCCTCCCCTTTGCTGAACTAAGCTAGATTTCTGCCTAGTGTGTTTGTTTAGAAATGGTGTCTGCTGGCTGGGTGTATATTCCTAGGGGATAAGCAAGTTAGATTAATGAACTAAACAACACAAGCAGAAGTTTTCAAAGCCCAAACAATAAGACAAGCCTGACTTTCACATAAGCTTAGCACCTCCTTCCCATGGTTTTAATGTCTAGCTGAGACATGTTGACTAGAGTGAACTCCTTTGCCAGCTACAAATGGACAAACTTGAAGCTCTAATTGTTTGCTTAACTATTAAAGAACATTTTATATTTCTAAATTAAGTTTATTTTTATTTTAAATTGTGTGTTATATGTGGGGGTATGTATGTTTGTCTGTGTATGTGCATGTGTGGGATGTACGTATATATGTCTGTATGTGTCTGCGTATGTGTATGTATTTGTATACATACATGTGGAGGTACTGTGGACACATAATGACAGAGCCGATGAGCAAAGGCATCAGATACTGTAGCTGGAGTTTACAGGAGCTAGAAGTCACCAGATGTGTGTGCAGGGAATCGAACTTGGGTCTTCTGCAAGAGCAGCCCAGCTGCCCTCCTCCAGCAGAGCCCATTCTCCAGCAGCAGCCCAGCTGCCTCCTCTAGCAGAGCCCATTCTCCAGCAGCAGCCCAGCTGCCTTCTCCATTAGAGCCCATTCTCCAACCATACCATGTCTGTTGATTGAGAAGAGACCCACTCCTCCACTTTGATGCTATATGATAAGCTTTTGGTTCAGAAATATTTTTAGGTTTAACTTGGAGATTTTTAAAATGGATTAACAGAAATTCAATTAAAGTTGTTTCAATGAGCATGGAATCTTAAATTTTTCAGATTGCAAATGTTTATCAAAACACTATTAATTCTTAATTAGACCCAGAAGGCCCCCATGTTTGAAAATGAATGAAGGTAACCTTTCATAAAACATACAGCCATATAATTTAAGATGTACAGCCAACTAGAACTGCATAGATTAATTCTTTTCAAATGAAAGTATTATTTTTTTTAAAGGCTGGGCATTTTCTGAAAAAAAGTCTCTTAAAATACATAGCTAATGTACTGTTTTGGGGGAAAATACATTAAGAAAGGAAAGAATAAGAATACTATTTAAGAATGGATAATTCTTGGGGTTTGGGTCTGTATTAATGGAAATTGATTCCATGTTAATTTTTGTGAACTATCAAGTAGCCCATTCTGAAGAATTATCTGAAAACAGTTCAAAAATGTACTTACAGAGAAAACTGAGTATTGCTGGATCCAGAATTTTATTTAAATCCCTGAACAGTTTGTGTACATTGAAACCATCATTAGCTTATGTTCTACAAAGGCATCATGATTTATTTCAGCTCTGTTTCACACATGATCATTCAATACGTTCTACTTTATGACCATTTGTAAAAAGGGCTCATTTTAGAACTTTAAAAATGTCTTACATTCTTTGTATTAATTAGGGGACAGGCTGTTTATTCATGTTTGAAAATCCAAGAACAACAGTGATATTGTTAAAAATAATATCTCAACATAGCTGATAGATTTATAAGCCCCAGTTCACTTATTTTTTAAACAGAATGCAGTTAAATAAAATTCTTGTATGTTTATAAAATTTTGTTGGTCTTTTGTTCTTGGGTAGAAGAGGACACAAAACTTGGCATCAGAAATGTAAGAAAATTGTGCAGACCCTGCAACTAAGTAATTTTGTGACCTCTCTGTGGACCCTACAGCCGAGACAGCTGGGCTCTCTGAGAGTATGGTGAGGGGTTTGGGAGGCAAGTGGTAAATCAGGGAGTGTCTATACTCCACAGTGATACACTTTGCTGCCCTATGTAGGTGTTCTGAACATTGAAACAATTCTAAGATGGTGGGATGGCCCTCAGTTTGAGGAAGGATCACTGGCATATTACCAGAGGGAATCTTTAGGAAAGGAGTGTTCCAGTCTCAGGAACATTGTGCTGGGAGGGACATTGGCAGGCTCCTTGCATGTGATGTGACTTCTTCTTGAACTGATGGATCATCTCAGTGTGGTGTACAGATAGGGTCTGTGTGGCAGGAACTCTAATGCTGCACCTGGTCTGTCATGGAGACCACTGAACTGTCTTGCAAACTGCTGACCCTGTTCTATAATTCTAGAGCAAGTGGGGCTCATCCTACTGTGGACACGTGTATCTAACGTTTCAGTTTAGATCTGCTGAGTTTGAAGTTTGTTTAAAATAGCAGTTGTGGCTTTTTTTCAAAGGGTGGCTTTCATGTCTATGTAATGCCCCCAGAGTGATAGTTAATGTTTCCTTTGCTGTTCATTGTTGAACCAATAAAGGCTTGTGAGCCTTAGGGAAAATTTAGTAGTCATGGGCTGGTGAGATGACTCTGTGAATAGAGGTGCTCAAGTACCTGAGTTTGATACCCGGGACCCACTTGGTGAAAGGAGAGGACACACACACACACACACACACACACACACACACACACACACACACGCTGTCTCCTCTGGTTTTACTATTTGTTCTGCACCATGTGGGTGCCTCCATACAAAATAAGACAATAGATGTAATGAATAGAGGCTGGAGCAATAACTCCGTAGGTAAAAGCATTCATTGCTCTCCCAGAGGACCAAGCCAGTCACTAGCACAAACACTGAGCTGATAACTCTAGCGCTAATGCACATTCATGTGCATATATACACAGAGAAACACACATATAGACATACTTACAATTTTAATAATCACTAACACCAGTTGTACTATCATCTACTCTTGAATTGTCTTTTGCTTTCCCATAATTCCCAGGTTTGAACTTTTCTCCTTTTACAAGGTAAGATGGTTAGAGATTACAATACCTGGATTGCCTTTGAATCCTAACACACTGTTGTTATTGAATTGAAAACTAAGTTTATAGAAGAATCATCCTAGTTAGAATTATTGTTGCTGTGAGGAAACATCATGACCACAACAACTTAGGAAGGGAAGGGTTCATTTGGCTTTCCCTTCCACATCACTGTTCATCATCAAAGGAAGTCAGGGCAGGAACTCAAACAGGGCAGCAACCTGGGAGCAGGAGCTGATGAAGAGGCCATGGAGGGGTGCTGCTTACTGACTTGCTCCTCATGGCTTGCTCAGCTTGCTTCTCTGTATAGGTGACATAAAGCTAGCCACCACAAGAATGACTCATCTTAACACAGACATTATGCCACATCTATCTTGAGACAGAAGTTTTTAGATTGACATGAATTTACAGAAATGTTTATTTTATAGAGTTCCCTAAGTGTCAGGTTGAATTCAGGGATCACCCTGGCCAATATCTAAGTAGAATGCCTAGACTAAACCTGCTCGTGGCTCCAGATTGCTATCACAATCCAGAGCCTAGATAAAGGCTCATCCAACCCCCATCCATACAAAATGGCACAGGTTGGAGCATAGCAAGTTCAGGCCAGCACACAGGATCCTCTCTACTCCATGTCTCTTCTGTGTGTTCCTTTGATGCTGGATAGAGGGAGATTTTTTGAGAAAGGACCGAAACTGCACCCTGGTGAACAAAGTCAAGGAGGTTGGTGATGTGGGAAGAACAACAGAGTTTTAGAACAGGAACCTAGAAACCGGGAACAGCACAAGGTCAGGGAGATACAAAAGAAGGGTTGGCCTCGCCAGGATCTGTGAGTGTAGAGAGGTCCTGGGTTTCACCAGCGCTGGCACCTGCAGGAATGGCAGCAGGGAGCCGCACAGGAGAGTGCCCGAAGAACCTTAGGATCAACCAGCCTCAACTAGGGGCCACCAGAAGGGAGAAAGCAGAGAATGGCTCTGCTCGAAGCTACTGACACTCTAGCAGCAAGGCTTGGCCAGTGGAGAATCAGCAGGGGATTTTCTTCACATTCTGCCCAAAGTGCCAAAGCTCAGCAAGGTGAGCAGAAGACCACAAGAAAACAGGTGAGAAACGACAGCCATATCTTATCTTCTGCTTGATAGTTAAATGATGTCAGCCATTTTGCTTTTTTTTTTTTTTTGTGGTAGTAGGGTGTGTGTGTGTGTGTGTGTGTGTGTTAACATTAAAAGAAAAGTGTTAGTGAATGTGATTGTGCAAGCAGTCTCTTTGACATGCATAGTCTGTCATTTTGACAAGATCAAGGGTCAAATCCAAGGCAGGATTCTCTCTGTAGACTTATTCTGAGTGAGCCTGGAAGTCTGTATGAAGGGATGGGGTGTACTTTTGAATCCATCTGTTCACAGTGCAGTCTCGGATGAGAGTGGGGGTGGTATAAGACAGTACTCGAACTTCCAGTGTCTGACTCATCCAACAGCACAGTTCATGGTTAACTAACGTCACACCTAAGCAATGACCTCGGAGGACTCAGAACATGTGCTCCCAGTATGTCTGCGTCACATTCCTCTTTTATAATAGTTTTGTATCTTTGGATACTGATTCAAACCTCCTTGATAGTCTCCAGAGATGTTAATCTAAGTACATAGAAATCACTGTTGAACAAGGTAGAGTAGTCTAAACTACCTCAATGTGACCTTAAAATAAGTAGATGGAATAAGTATACCCCAAACTCAGACAGAGTGTAATGAATGTAGTGTCTCCCATTCTAAGAGCTAGGAATGATTCCCATATCATGAGCTTGCAGTGAACTTTAACTCTCTCTCTCTCTCTCTCTCTCTCTCTCTCTCTCTCTCTC
>JADRCD010221439.1:0-33446 GCA_019843815.1 Montemys delectorum | reverse complement strand
GAAGAAGAAGAAGAAGAAGAAGAAGAAGAAGAAGAAGAAGAAGAAGAGGAGGAGGAGGAAGCAATAGTTGTTTCACTGGGGAAAGTGCTTTTCAGTAAACATGATGACGTCACCACAGATGTGTTTGTGTGTTTGTGTGTGTGTGTTAAACTTACTAAAGAAAGGAAAATATTTTGACACATAATTACAATATCATATACTATCTAGAAAACTCTAGATGAGAGAAAAAAAAACCCTTATATCTTTCAATGGGTAAAATTACAAACTAATATTTTACTAAGGATTAAACTTTTAAGGGTAATAGCAATATAAATGTGCTCATAGATATATTTAGGTTTCAACAATATTCACTTCAAGTAACATTATTATATTGTAGTCATTAACACATAAGACAAATTTTATATATATTTATGTCTTTATAATTTTCTACTATGTTAAGTAGATATCCTATAATAACAATCTTACTACTAGTGAAATATACTGAGAGAGTGGTCATGACTGTTCAAACACACACACACAGGCACACGCGCGTGCACACACACACACACACAAATATATATATACTAGCTCATCTCACACAGGCAGAGAACAGATGATTGAAATATGGATAAGAGGTGACATGAGAAGGACTTAACCATATTTATGATGGATGAAGAAACATTTAGGTAAGGAATGTAGACAATGTAGAATTGTTGATAATATGAACACAACTCCATTATCATTTTCACATTACCTCTTAATAAAGTCTTGAATCCCTTACTCTCAAACAGAAAGCGTTAGTTTTTGCTGAAGCACTCCACTGCCATCAATGTGTTAGCAATAGAAATAGAAAATGAATGAAAGAATCAATAATATTGCCTCACAGAATTCATAGCTATGAAGAACATTTGCTAAATACTGTCAAACATACTTCCTAAACCTATATTCAAGAACATGAGTCAAGTGTAATAGTTGAAAATAAGATTGTTCAAGTTGATAATTAGGAACAAGACTTTCAAAACTTTGACATTAATATTTTATTTACTCCTGCCTATTGTTCCCTTCTTAGAGTGACCACTAAATGGATATGGTAATCCTTGATTTAACTAGTGTTAAAATGAAGATAACTATTTCTGTCACATGTAATTTTTGTTTGTTTTGAATGAGTTATATAGAGCCTAGTAAATAATAAATTATTTTTGGTTGTTTTTGTTTGTTTGTTTGTTTGTTTTGTTTTTTAGTATAGAATAGAGGTGGGGGGGGGGGCGGGGAGGAAGGTGGGGGGGGGGGGGGGGAGGGAATGGGGAGAGAGCAAGAGCAAGAAGGCAAGAGTGCATAATGAATTATAATTCCTGGACTAATGACTAGTAGCAAAGTTACCCACAATATTCTTTATACTATCCATTATGAAGGCTCAAGAATTTTATTTATCTTAATGAAAAATCTGGGAGTTGCATGCCACCATGTACATATGGAAACAACTTAAATTCAGTTCAAGGGTCAGAAAACAGTTACATTATAACTCCTGTAACTAGAATATATAATAATATATTCATATATTCATATGAATATGTTCACTTTCTATTACCTCTGGGACCCTTCTTCCTCCTGTTTGAAGTTCTTTCCACCTAATAACCCAGTTGCTACACTCTTTCTTTAGAAGTTTAGTTAACATAAAAATAAATCTAAAAGATTGCTAGAGGAGAATAAAACATTTCAAGTAATCAAGTAGATACTTCACAAATAACCTCCATAAAAACTGTTGAACTATTTTGCCTCCTCCATCATATGTTTACCTGAACTAACCAATTTACCATTCTTATTTCTAACATTAATTTCTAAACTGAAACATCATGTATACATATATATATATATATATATATATATATATATATATATATGTGTGTGTGTGTGTACCTATATGTGCATACACTGCAACAATGCAACAGAGCCCCTTTTATGTATATAATCCCTAGATTTTAAAAACTTGCTGCAGTTTACATGAATTCAGACACGATGAGCAAATTCTAAATGTTCCATCCCCTAATAACATAAGCATATATTTCAATTTTGGCTAACATTCCTATAAGATTTCCTGTCCTTATATTTGTATTACTACCTTCGAGGATTCTGATGAAAGCAAATATTGCTCAATATTTTCCTTAAAGTAGAACGGTTAACCACCAGCTTGTCTATATGAAAGTATCCAAGCACACAGGTCAGCAAGCCTTGTGCTGCTGTAGTCAGCAGGGAAGGAACACAGGCAGAAGGTGAAAAGATGGAGAGAGATCTGAAAAATCATTTACAGCAAAGTTCACCCAGATGTTTTTCCCAAAATCCCAGCCCACTCCCTCCCACACTTCCCTAAGAACAGGTGTGACCCTGGAACATTAGAAAATCAGCAGGGTAAGCACAGGGTTATGTAGAGTTTAAGAGTAGCCAGAAATTTGAAAAGTAAGCATATTTAATAAATTACAACTGTCTTCACTGAGCATTCCAATATTTAGACTGAACAATGAAGCTCTCATTATGAAAATAAAAATCTGACTGACTGATTTCAAAATCAATGACTTAAGAATCCTATAAAAGACAGAAACACCAAAGGTCATAGGTATTAGTATGAATGAATTACTTTAAAATTTATGTATCTTATTTCATAAAGCTATAAACTCATGGGGATAAAATATATCATTTTGGCACATACCCCAGTCTCCCTTTTTCTAATTATTTCATTTGCATTTTTAGAATTTCTCATTAGGAATTATCATTAAAAGTTCATAAGCTAGTCTTGACAGTGAATAATGAACAAACTGACAGATTTAGCCCATCCTGACAATTCTGTTCTCTATTTGATGGTTGCTGACCTCATTAGGTGTACTTCTAAAACAGAATTTAAAATCTACAAAGTTTTAGAATCTTGAAAGTAAATTACTTCCTAACCTTTCATTATCCCAACTATAAGTACATTGATTTTGATACATTAGATTTTTCTATGATGTTCAAACATTATGTCAATAAAATCTCAGATTCTCCTTTTAACTAGCCTTATCAATCAATTTCCAGTACATTAACTTGAGCTCAAACATGTGTAAGGCATATAGACAAATATATCATAGATGCAAGTTATATGATATTTATAATATAAGCAGAGGATAAGAAACTTTTCATTCTGAAGTAAAACTTATTTCACCTTTAAAACCTTTAGTCATTATTTAGCATCAGTGTGAACTTCAAGAATTCTCTCTCTCATTCTCTCTCTCACTTGATTCTCTCTCTCTCACTGTCACACATTCTCTCTCTTCCTTATTTCCGTCCTTTCTTCCTTAACTCCTTCTTTTGTTTCTTTTTAAAGCAAATTAAAAATATATTTTCTTCACTATGTTACATCAGATAATCATTTTTTTATTATTGATGTTATAAAATATGAGACAAAAACAACTTACAAAACACAAGTTTATTTTGTTTTGTAGGTCTACCACAGTATGAAGGAATTCTCAAGAATATGAGATGCGTGGTCACATCTTATTAATGTCAGAAATCAGAGAGCAAGATGAATGTTGGTGCTCAGCTTGTTTTCTCCTATTTTTGTTATTTCTTTTCAACCTAGGATCCCAATTCAATGAGGGCACTGACCACATGCAGGGTAGGTCATCCATTCTCCCCAGCTAAGAATTTCAGAAAACAACCTTAGAAACATGTCAAGAATGTGGCCCGGAAAATTTCCAAATCTAACTAAGTTGATAGTGGAGATTAATCAAAGTAGACAAAGATCTAAGAAATTAACACTACTATTTTTCTAACAAAAAATGGTCACTGTTCAGTTAGAAGCATCCTCTATGTTATTTTGAATAGAATTAAAATAAATTAATATTATCTCACTTATGATTTTATCTTCTTAAATAAAAAAGAGCTATTTTTAATAGTTAACTAAGAAAATTATAGTGTGTTTAGGCCTTAACTATTCCTTATTGCTTGTCTTACAAAAATATAATAAAATGTAGGCAAATAAAGAATGCTTAGAGAAGAAGAGACAGTCTTCCCCAGCGAAGACACCTACTCGTATTGAGTAACAGTGGTCATCTGTACAAACATTCATGGGAGTTCTATTATACATATGGAGCAGGTTATATTTGGGAATATATATGTGTATGTATATACATGTACATATACATAAACATATATGTGTGTGTACATATATGTGTATATATACATGTATACTTGTAACATCAATTAATGAAATTAAAAGATGTCATGAATTTGAAAGAGACCAGTGAAGGATATCTAGGAGGATTCGGAGGGATAAAAGTAAGGGAGAAATAATATAATTATATTATAATGTCAAAAATAAATGAAAAAAAAATTGTAAAGAATACCAAAAGTTCATGGAAAGGAGTTGATAAAAAGCTCACTTTCATAGAAAAGAGAGAGAGAGAGAGACTCCTGCCTCTGGGCTCCATGATCTGACCTTGATGTGGATAAATTATTAGAAGAGCTATAGTGTCATGGGTGTAAGCAACCACAACGGGGCCCACACTGTGAGAGAAAGCCTCCATTTCAAATTCAAAGAAAAGTTGTATTAGGAAAAATAGCATGGAATTTGTCAGGAGAACTATGACAGAAACACTAATGAATATCTGTGTCATTTTCCAACTTTTGAATTTCACATTTAGTGATGGTAATGTCAATAATTTCTCATATTGTCTTGTTCAGTCAATATAAATATGGATTCTCATGTAGTAATTACTAATACTTGCTCTCATGTCTCACATTGAGAATCTATCTCCCAATCTACCTTTGTACATATATATATATATATGGTTTACAAAATAATGATCTTTTAAGACACAGAAGACTTCAAATGCTTTCAGAAATAGGCTAGGATGGTATTGATAAGATAATGGATCAGATCATTGCTAGGAGAGTAAGTTTGGAGGTGCTGGAGTCAGATTCTGAGAGTTAAACTTCAAACTTTAGAAGTTAGCTATGAGAGACCTAGGTTGAACCTAGGTCTGAGAGCCCACATGGCAGGTTCAAGTCCAGGAAGGATAACAAGATTGGGAGGTAGGCAAGTAAACATCATCAACAGCAGGGTACCAAGACAAATAAATACTCCAGAGATATTCTTTGAGTGTCTGCCTGTAAGTCCGTGATTCACATATTAAATAATAATGAAACATTAGTATGGGGTCCATCACTTTAAGTGGTTCAGGTAAGGAACATACAAGTATTTTCTTACTTAGCATTTCCAATATGTTTTGGGGCCTGGTTTCCTTTTTATCATTAATATGCCTATGTGCCTCATAATTCAAAATTATCCAAGTAATCTTATAGTGTGTTTCCTTTCTGTGTCCAGAAATAAGTAATTTAGCAGTTTGTTCTGAACAGGTGGTGCCCAACAGATGGTTCAGTTTCTGGGTCTACACAGGGCCTGCACTCTTTTCTCACCCTAAAATAGAGTAGAAAATTGCTTCTAAATGAAGTCTACTAGGGCAGTGTATAGCCTGAAAAAAAGTTACTGATTTATATTTTACGTAATACGAAGTATCATGGTCTGATCTCAAAAGGAATTGCTGAAGGGAGAGACAGACCTTTCGAGTGCACAGACCAAAAGGAGTTTTCGACTTAGATGGGTTTGCATATGTGTAGCAAGCTTCATAGCACAAACCTAGGCTGGCCTACATGCCAAGGGGCAATAATGCAGATAGCAGCTAAGATCACAAACTTATCTTGAAGCTGCTAGTGGGGAAAGCTACACAGCTGCTTCTTTCTGATATGTCTCTGTCTCAGAGAGAGGAATATCAAGGGACATAGACTGATTCTGAGATGATAGATAGATAATAGATGCCAGATTGATAGATCTATAGGTATAGAAAGATAAAGTTAAGATCCATTCATTGATAGATACATTAACTTATCAGCTATTGGACCGGAAAATAATTATTGCTGGAATAGAAATCAAAAATAAATAAGAAGTGGGTTAATGTAAGTACTATGAACATGAAATTTTAATTTTGTAAAACTAAAGGGATATTCTATTAATAGAAATATACTGATAAAATAAAGCTTCTTTATTCCATTTTCTTACAACTACCAGGTAGATAATGAAAAGCATATGTCACATAGGTATTTCTGAATATTGATCAAATGTATAACTTATAAAGAAAGCTTCTGAAATGTAAATATTCAATGTTCAATTACTTAGCACTTAACAATTATTTAAAAAGAAGACAGGATTAATAAAATGACTATTAGCCATTATTTCACTTGTCAGAGATTAACTAATTACTATTTTAATTAAGTACCAATCATAAAATTATATGATGCTTTATTTGATGACTTTTCCATTTCCAAATATCCATAAGACACAATTCCAACGACCTTAAAGTCAAAAATGTGAATTTATTTTGAAATGAAATGAGAGCAGATATAGTAAGTTGAAGTTTGAGGGAACAATACAATCTTTCATTTAATATTGTTTGCTGCATCAGTGAACACTAGACATGTGATAAAATGAACATTTTCTTCAAGAACAGTGCAAGCATTGTGACGAGCTGGAGATACAGATGATTTGTCTGTAGGAAGAGGCTGTCAATGGCTTCTAGCAAGACATGAGAAGCTAGGAGATGAGCAGAGAATAGAGGCTTATCGACGTGTCTCAGGACGAACCAAACTTACGGTAGCCTAAGTTAGACACGCGTTGTCAAAAGGGGAAGATGATGATTTCTGGTTGTTTGACCTATTCCGTCTATGGAATCTTGATATGCTAGTGCCTTGGAAAGAGTGGACTCATAACCTCCCCTTCTCTTACCCTATGGGTTTCAAAAAGTAGTATTACAAATGTGTATATGTCCCAAGAATGGAGACCTTGTTGGAGTGGCCATGGATTATTGATAACTCTTATGCCTATTCCAACTTATATGATAGAAATAGGCAATATATGCCACACAAACACTTTGAATAGAATATTTTCCCTAGTGAAATATTTAGAAAATCATAACATAGTAGAATAGCGTTTTGGTGCAAAATTCATTTTGAGTTACACATTGATTAGTTATCCACTATCTAGTAAAATGCATATAACTAAGTAATATTACAATAGTTGGGATTTCAAATTAAGTGACCACTCTTATTCTTAGCAGAGGTTCTACCAAAAGCAACTGAAATTGTTAATAAAATGTAAACAGCACTACTTAATTTTAAAAGACTATTGTCAAATGCACATCCTGGTATTGTGTCAAACTTTAACTTCTCATGATAAAAGATAATTTCCTTTTGTTTTGTGATTAGTACAAGCTACAATAGCCACATTTGGATTTTAAAATAAATGAGCTTATTAACTGTACAGCAAAAAAAACAAAAAACAAAAAACAAAAACAAAAGAATAACTAGCAAGAAATACAGATTACATAAGAAAACATCAAACTGGGGCTCAAAATATCCTGGTGAAATCACCAGTGGAAGTGCCTTGAATCCACAATAGGGCTAGTCCTGGGTAGAGAAGAATGTTTCTTTAGGTGAAGCTTTCAAGTTAAAAACAAATACAGAAGATAAACAAAACAATGCTATATTAAACACACTGGAAAGGAACTTAGAATGGCTAGTTCAAAAGCTGAATTTCCCTAGGTGTTTTCTCTCAGTGCCTGATTATCCAATGGCTGAAGTTCCCATAGATGAATGTTGGGCTTCTCTTTCCCTTTTATATCATGGTATAAATGATAGAAACTTCTGTTTGAATAGTTTCCCTCCTAAGCTGTACTCAATGTTACATTGTGTTTACTCTTGGGCTGCTGTACTGTTCTCTTCACTCCTTTTACAGAGTTAATTGGTGCGGCCCATGTCTAGATTCAGAATCCTTAGGGGAAAACATAAGACAGACAGACTTATGTCAAAAACGGGGTGGCAGTGAGCAAGCATTAAAATTTCCAGAGATAGCTGCTCAGCTGCTTCTGAAAACACTTGAAAATTTACCAATAGAATATTTTTCACTCTTATCTGCTGCTTATTTAATAGTTGACGCTCCAGGTTATTTGGAAGTAGTGGCCTCCGTTGCGTTAGGTCAGCAGAATGAAAGCACGGACCTCAGGAAAACAAATTCAAGGGCACAAACAGACAGAAGTGCAAGAATGAAGCCATAGCTTAGAGTTACATTAAAACCTGGAGCGCACAGAAAATCTTTTATTGTATGAGAAGTAAAACACAGAAAGAGACCACTGATACAGTGTAATGTAAGGCGAACCTGCACTGATAATGTCCATCTAATGAGTACTTGTTAAGCACTTCATGTGCACCTGGCACTCACCTACACACTTAGTAAGACAGGCAAACAGAACAAGGCAAACAAACAAATGAAACAAAAATCTGAATCCAGCCAAAACGAAACAAACAAAATTGTCAAGCCTGAAGATCTGAGTTTAATACCAAGAGTCTGCAGGGGAAAGGACAGAACTCCAAACAGTCAGCTGACCTCCACATACACACCTACACATGCATACACATATGCCCACGTGCCCACACACACACACACACACACACACACTCCTACACAAATGAAAGGCATGAAAACTTGTATTTTCATCAAAAAGATTCAACATTGTCCTCTCATTCTTCGTCAGTTTTTCAAAAAGCACGTTCTCATCTTCCAAATCAAATTCAGTAATCTGCCAATTATGCATGCATAAATGCAAGCAAATCCTCCAGATAAACAGAGTGTATATTCATTTCACAGGCAAAGCACCAAACACTGGCTTTGTCTCTTGAAAGAAATTATTGAATGCAATAAAATTCAGAGTGAAGAAATGGAACATTTAGAAAGAGGCTTTATTAAACCCCCTGGAGACAAAGAAACCAGCCGAAGTATCCTGAAATGCCCTTTTTATTCACTTTTCTAAGTGTAATTTCCTTTTTACTTTCAAATTCAATATGACATCTATTACTACACTAAATTATTACATTAAAAGGAGATGTATTTAGAAGTAGTGAACTATGAATTTCTGACATACATAATGAATCTTTAAATTGACAAAGACCAGAAAGGTCCATACCATGGCAAAACTCAGTGCCTTACAATGGGGTGATGACCATAAAAGATCCAAATCAACAAATATGGCACATCCTATATTAGAAAGAAAATCGACTTAATATGTTAATTTCTCACTTTTCTTGAAATTTTGTGAGGATGTGAAGCACCCCGCACACCATCTTTCATTCAAAAGGAAAATGGCAAATGTTACGGTATTTGTGCACTCTCAATGGAAGGGAAATTTATATTATGTATCCGAAAGGATATTAGTAACCAAAGCTTAAAAATCATAGATCTCTGCCAACTGTGCACACTAATGTCTTCCACACACGAAACACAAAGCTCACTCTTTTCACAACTTCTCTATTTGCATTATTTTCCCCTGTGAAGCTATGAAAATAGAGAATATAAACATCTTGTGATATATGGCTCTGATGTTACATTTACATTTGTTTCTTTTGTATATTCAACCCGTGGTTTCTGGATATCTTGCAGTGTTCACTCACCATCCGATAAGAGAGAAGTCCTCTCTGCCCTTAATTTTCAGTAGAGAAAATAGAACCTTATTGAATTTTACTGCTGGTCTTTGGAAAAGTTAATAAGGTGAATTGATTGTGTCATGGGGAAGATAAGGTTTTATTGTGTTAGAACAAGGTTCTCTAAATTTTAATGGGTGTCTTCATTGGTGATGTTTTAATATATCAGAAGACAAAATGTGAAAGTAGAATCTTATTTCTTTCAACACAAAATGTTACCATCTAACTTTAATTTGTTTTTATATGACACCCAAGTTTCTTAGCTTAAACAGAATTATATTTTCAAACATTCTAATTTTATATTAAGGCATGTTTAAATCATGATTCTAATTCAACAACATTTATGAATAATAAAAAGAAATTATTGAAATTATCATGGTTAGTGCATATATGTACATATACCAGTACAGAATACAATAAGTGAAACTAATTTATATTGTAAGAAATTAAGGCTCTTTCATTTAGGTGAGTCCTTATTCACTCTGTTTCTTTCTCTGCTGTGGCACTTTCAGTTTCTCAGATTCTTGCTCAACCCTCAAAACACTTTCCCATTCTTGTACACTATCTGAAAGAGGTAGGATTTAATATGGAATTCCTCAAACATTGCTACATATCTTGTGTAGAAAAAAACAATTATTTTTAGTTACATTTAATTACATTAATATTAAGGAAAAGAGTTCTTCAAAACTTACCATTGAAAATGTACGCATTTTAATTGTTGCAGCACAAGGCTGCTAAGAAAGCAAGCTTGCCCCACACACAAAGAAACTCAACGATGAGCATCTTGAGTCCAGACTTATCATGTAGCACTAAGTCAGAAAAGCAACTTCCACACATTCCTTTCTTCTTTTCAACATTTTATAATTTATATATAAGTAAGAGACAATGTAAGTCAACAAGAATACTCACCTTACATTAAGTGTCAATATAATGTTAAGACTCTAAATAAAACCCAAACTCTAAAAAGGACAAAGTTATCACAACACAACAACAGTGAGCCCACAAACACAGGGAATGTTAATTCAAATTATAAACAGACTGTGAAAAGATCATGAAATTATCTTGATCATTTTGCAACTCATCATTTCATTTCAGGAAAATAATCTAGCCTTAATAAAAATGTTATTTTATGAAAAGCGGAAGTTGGAGTGTTTATCTACTATAGGGGTTAAAATATGTGTTTAGAAGAACATATTGAAGGGAGGTTGGGGATTTAGCTCATTGGTAGAGTGCTTGCCTAGCAAACATAAGGCCCAGGGTTCAGTCCTCAGCTCTGGAAAAATAAAACAAAAAACAAAAACAAAAAAACAAAAACAAAAAGAGCATATTTAAAAACCTGTGGTGTTGACTTTCTATTCTGAAATAACTTTATGAAACAACATGACATCCTGATGTTGAGTAGATAGGAGTGATGTATCCTGGAGTGGTTTTCTTCTCTCTAAAGGACATGGCAGGATGTTGGTTAAGGTGATGAAACAACGCAGAGGGGGGAAGCCAGAGTGTGCCAACCTGCATGTAAAGGATGTGACATTCCTGAACTCAGATGACTAAAACCACACAGGCAATAATGATGATGATGATGATGATGATGATGATGATGATGATGATGATGATGATAATAATAATTTTAAAATTTTATTATTTTAGTACTTAAATCTACATGTAGAAGACTTTTACATGGCAAAGACTGACACACTATATTATTACAGTAACTTTGAGTAGAAAACAAATGATTTAGTGTTCTGATATGCTGCAAAAAAATTACTAAAGGTATTGAATTTTTGCATTATAAGTCAGGACTTTGGAGAATAATAGTTAATGCACATTAATATTTGAAAGGATATTTCCCAGCAACTTCTTATTGGGAAACATTCTAGACACACTGTTGTTTCTACTACATAAAATGCAAACGTTGTACTCAGTCCAATGGATGGCTGTGAGCCTCGACTTCTGTATTAGTCGAGTACTGTCAGAACCTCTTGGAAGACAGCTATATCAGGCTCCTGTCAGCCAACACTTGCTGGCATCCACAATAGTGTCTGGATTTGATGATTGAGTGAGGATTCTCAGGTGGAGCAGTTGAGCACAGGGTCCCCAATGAAGGAGCTAGAGAAAGGACCCAAGGAGCTGCAGGGTTTGCAGTCCCTTAGAACTAACAATAATATGAACTAACTAGTACCCTCAGAGCTCCCAGGGACTCAACCACCAACCAAAGAGCACACATGGTGGGACTCATGGCTCCAGCAGCATATGTATAGCAGAGGATGGCCTAGTCTGTCATCAGTGGGAGGAGAGGGCCTTGGCCCTGTGAAGGTTCTATGCCCCAGTGTAGGGGAATGCCAGGGCCAGTAAGCAGGAGAGGGTGAGGTGGTGAGCAGGGGGAGGGGGGAGGGAACAGGGGTTTGTTTTCATTTTTGTTTTTGTTTATTTTGTTTTACTTTTTCTTTTTCTTTTTTTTCTTTTTCTTTTTCTTTTTTTTTCTTTTTCTTTTTGTTTTTTTTTTCTTTTTCTTTTTTTCTTTTTTGGAGGGGAAACTGGAAAAGGAGATATTGTATGATATATAAAAAAAAGAAAATACAAAAAAAAATGCCGTTGTATTGGTTTGTAGAGCTTTACCCTTAGATCCAGCATTTTCCCCACACATTTCAACTATGGAAATCCAGAGATCAGTGGTGTAATTACAGAGTGCAATAACTTCAGGACAATCAGAAGATAAAAGTTTGAGTAGTTGTATCACAATCACAAAACTTAAAAAATTCTCAGTTAACAAAAACAGATGTCATGCTTTCAAATTTTGAAATGATAATAAATATGACTTAAGGTATATGCCACATACATAGGAAAATACAAAAAGGTAGAAACTAGCCCTAGTGATAAAACCAGGGAGTCTGACTTACATTTTTTAAGTATTTATTTTATTATTAAATTTTAATATTGTGTGTACAATTGTTTTCTTGTATACATGTAAGTATATGCACCACATGAATGTCTGGTGAGGCCAAAAGAGAGCATCATACCTTCTGGAACTGGAATTACAAATGGTCATGAGCCACTGTGTGGGTACTGGGAACAGAATGCAGATCTTCTGCAAGAGCAACAAGTGCATTTCATTGCTGAGCCATCTCTCCAATCTTTTACAATATTTTGCTATTGTATCCTATCAATTTGCATCCTTCAGTGATAGCTTCATTTGAAAGGACAATCCCAAGGATCTAAAGCATTGGTTATTGAACTGATGAAATTAAACTTCACTTCTTAACTAAAGAGTAAACTGACTGAACAGCACTAAGGCAGACTGCTTTTCTCTCTAGCACTTTCTCATCAATGAAGTATGTTCTTACTATTGTTGGTGTTCTCTCGCAGAAGTGTGCAGAGCTAGTCTTCCCAGGAGAGAAATATTCATCTCATCCTTAACATCTGATTGTATAAATACAGGTCCTTAGCTTTGTGCTTATCTGTGACCAGGCATAAAGGATATGTGTGCTTATTTACTTCATCAGATCTGGGCCTTTCATTAGCCATGGTTGGTCCTCCAGAAGAAAAACTCTACTGAGGTGACAGTGTATTTTTACCCTCCATGACAGTCTGTAGATAATGATTAGATGTCTTCTTGAGCAACACAGAATCAGTTCCTGAGGCTCCGTCTCTCCATTTTCTCATTGCTCTTTTTTTTCCACTCACTTTGTGTATTTCATTTTCAACTATACCCATCAACACTCCAAATGACTTAAACCATGTCTGCTAACTTTGATCATTGAAATCAATATTATTAATAAAATTTTTTGTAGGCTCAGTTTTTTTTAAAAGCTCAATAAGTTTCCTCACAGAATATTACTTTCATATTGGAAAAGGCAGTGGTAAAAATGATTGAAATGCAGTGAAGAAGCTGACCAGCAACAGTAGCTGGCATATCACTACAGTTTAACAAGTCAGCAAAACATATACATCAAAATTCTACATGTCTGTTAACTGTAGTAGGGAAAGAGATAATGACATTGTCATGAAAACCCCAGTGGCTCTCTACACATAAACATCTGAAAATCAAAATTCAGTTGATGGAAAGAAAAAAAGGAATGGGATATTCTTGAGTGAGAAATTGTTTTTGTAAACCTAGAAGAACAATATCCCTTGTTTTGTAATTTCCTAGGCAATCACTATAGCTAACTGTCAGGGATTATAAGAAGTGGTTATAACCAAATGTTCAGAAGACAGGCACTACTCACTTTATGAACAATTGTCACTCATTCCTAGTTTGTCCTCCTGTTTAATGAGGTTTGTTCCTGGCTTTATTCAATCCTCACACTGTTCTCCTCCAACTCCCCAAAAGAAGTCCCAGTGTCTGTCCCATGATCTATTTGCATCTCTTAGTTCACAATTGCACTTGAAACACTTTATTTAGCTCCTGTTTGTAGAGGAAAATCTAGAAAATTAGTGAAAGAAATGAACCAAACACTGTTCTCCAACTTCAGCAATGTGTCATCTTGAGCCAGGAACAAGACAGCCTGAATCACAAGTACTCAGTGTTCTCACTTACATATTATCAAAAATAGTTCTTAGAATCTGAGAGTAGGATTGGGGTTCCGAGGGCACTGAACAGTAGTAGGAGTGAGGATGGGCAAAAGTGGATCAAGGGGTATGGTGTTGTAATAAGAGAAAAAAAGTCTTATTGTTTCTTTGCAAAATAGGGTCACCACTGATGTTCAGTTGAGATAGAAGAAAAGATGTCAATTACCATGGAAAGTGGTGTCTGGAGGAGGAGCAGGGTGAGTTTCTTCTCACTAAGCACTGCCTGTCAGTGCCCAGAAAGACCACACAGGCCTCCATAAGTATATACATTATCCAGCACCAGTTACAAGAATAAAGGTCAAAGTTTCATGTGTTAGAAGGAAAAGTATTAAATCATGATGGTAGAGGTCTACCAACACAAAGAAAACGGTCATGGGTTCAAACATCATCCTGAGCTACAAAGTGAAACCTATAAAGCACCAATTAGATATACAAATAGAATAAAATACACTCAACAGGTAGTTTTTTTTTTCTGGCAATGCGAAGTTCTAATTGT
Organism: Montemys delectorum; assembly: GCA_019843815.1. NCBI lineage: Eukaryota > Metazoa > Chordata > Mammalia > Rodentia > Muridae > Montemys > Montemys delectorum. Next base: position 18,850 of record JADRCD010221439.1, on the reverse strand, counting down.
ACCCCTATTGTAGGAAGGGAGTTCCTTTCTCGATAAAGATTTTTTAAAAAGCAGTTTCTGCTGATACTGATTCCAAAGTCCAGGAGTTTCTTTCATATTTTACCTGATGGGTTACAATAAGAAGCATTTTCTAGCAAAGATAAAGAACTATCAGTAAGTTATTTTTAGCAAAGATAATTATCAGTAAGTTATTTTTCAATTTTTTATTAATCATTTTATTCATTTACATTTCAAATGATATCCCTTTTCCCAGTTACCCCTCCACAAACCCCCTCATCGAATCCCCTTCCTTCTCTTCCCTCCCCTTTGTCTCTATGAGGGTGCTACTCCAACCACTCACCCACTCCTGCCTCACTGCTCTAGCATCCCCCTACACTGGAGTATCAAGCCTCCACAGGACCAAGGGCCTCTCCTCTCATTGATGTTAGATAAAACCATCCTCTGCTACATATGCATCTGGAGCAATGCATCCCTCCATGTGTACTCTTGTGTCGATGGTTTATTCTCTGGGAGCTCTGGGTGGTCCAGTTAGTTGGTTTTACTCTTTCTATGGTTTTGCAATTTCCCTTCAGCTCCTTCAGTCCTTCCCCTAGCTCTTCCACTGGGGTCCCTGGGCTCAGTCTGATGGTTGGCTGTGAGTATCTGCATCTGTATTGGTCAGAATTTACAGGATACTTATGAAGATTTTTTTCTTATTGTCTAAAACGTTCTGATGCAATACCTATAAGTATGTAACATAGTAGCAAAAGTATCAGAAGTATTTTCTAGTTATAAGTTGCAAACTTGATTATTCTTCTGTGTTCTTATTCAGGCTGAAAAGGTTTAGCTGTGATGGAAACATCCATATATTAATTTTTACCAAAACCTGACATGTTGAAAATACATTTTAATAGATTCTTGTTATGGAAGGCCAATTCCCTTATTGTTTTTTATTATTTAAAATGCAGAGATTTTGACTTTCCAAAATTTGTACATCTCAATATCTTCTTTATTTTCTTACCATATCTAGTCAATGTATTCAACTTACATGCCCTGTATTGTTAAAATAAACATGATTAATATATCCAGTATTGGTAATAAACACAAATTCTTTTCAAAATTAGATTTTTTTTTCCTAAGCTGGTCTGAAATTGACCATGGACTAATCATTTTCATCATGTTTTCTGAAGTATTTTATCACATTTTATAAACCTTAAGCTTTCCCACATACAATTGATTCTATCTAAACATTCATAGGATGAATACTAGTCTACTGACAGTATACTAACTTTTATCATCTTTTAATGAATTGACTAGAATAGACACATTTTAACTGCTAGTACTCCCACACATCTTTAGTACATACACATATATTTCTTTTCAAAAAAGAAATATTTACAAGTATCTGTCAGTAACCATTTCCTTTGGTCCTGACTTCTTTACAGTTATCCTATACTGGAGTTTTGATTTCTTAGTTTTGTTCATTTTGTTACTATTTTTTTTTAATTTTTGGTAGTAATGTATACAAAAGTGTAATTTATTAGTATGGTCATACAAGAATACTGTAGAGAGAATCTCTTTTGCAAAGTTATGGAAGCATCATCTGTCAAAAAAAAAAAAAAATAACCTGTTAGCCTATTCGGTTAGGCAGGAAATAGAAGGGGGGAGTTCTTCAGGGTTAGAGAATTCTGGGATAATGTCAGAAGTGGAGGCCATGACACTAAAGCCAGACTTACAGGAGAATTATAAGTCACCTAATATGAATCCTTAAACCTAAATTCAGTTTCTTTCAAGGAGCTGCAATATTTGTTAATTTCTGGTTCACTCTCCAGGCCTCAGTGTTTTTAGAAACATGAAATTTGTAAAAAAAAAAAAAAAAAAAAAAAAAAAACCCAACTAAATAAACTTCATGTAATAAAGGTGTGAATTTAGTGAGGCATGCTGAATTAATTCTTTCTTTTGCTAGAATGATAATCTAGACTCTTTAATAGCAGTCACCAGACTGAAAGTAATAGGCATAGAGTACAGGCAATTTCTACTTTTCTGAAATATTTAATACTATTGCATTTTAATGCTTTTGATGAGGTATTTATCAGTGTATATAAAGTTTTCCTTATCTAAGAATTCTTTTGAGTTCATCTGAAGCTGAAGTCAAGCAATAGAACAAGTTCTTTGGTTTCTTTCTTTAGGCTTCAGTGCCAGTGTTTTACCACATTCTACAGTGTTGGACTTGAACCTGACCTTAGAAAACCATATATCAGTTCATATTGTTGTTCATCCTAAGGAGCTGCAAACTCTTCAGCTCCTTGGGCCCTTTTTCTCTAACTAGTACCCTCAGAGCTCCCAGGGACTGAAACTCCAACCAAAGAGTACAAATGGGGGGACACATGGCTCCAGCAGCATGCATATAGCAGAGGATGGCCAAGTCAGTCATCAATGGGAGGAGAGGACCTAGGGCCAGTAAGCAGGAGGGGGGTATTGTTTTTTTTTCTTTTTTCTTTTGGAGGGGAACCTGGGAAAGGAGATATTGTAAATAATAAAAAAAAAAAACAAGAAAGAAATCCATATGTCATAAAGGGGAAGGTACTCAGCCCCAACCTCCTTATCCTTGCTCACATTTTCAGCCTCCACCTTTTATTTCTCATTATATTTTTCCTTCCCTTTCTTTTGTGATTATAGGAACTGAAGCTTAATATTTCTAGTAAAATCTAGTAATTTTCAATTACATGAAATTAATTATTTCTTGAAATCTTCTCCTATAAAACAATAAAAGGGATAAATTTTGTGCTCAGACTTCCTCATTTGTAAAGCTATACAACAGAATTCTGTGTAGATGCCTCAGCCTTATTTGTCTAAGATAATTATGATAAAGGTATCTTCGATATCTACCTTTGGAAAAAGAAACCGTACACTAAAGTCAGCAAAATATCCCATTCTATACATATTTTCCTGGAGTGGCACAAAATCTCTCTACTATCCAGGAGGCTTTTCAGTCTTAAATTTAATAGGACCATTGTGAAAAGATTTCTTACTCGCAATCCAATATATTCGGGTCCAAGGTTGACTGAATTGGAAGCAAAAGTTCTGTAAGTGAGTCATTAGCAAGAATAATGGGATTCTAAGAGTGCTCAGTGCCATTTATATCTTGGGTTTCCTTGACTTTGTATCACACCTTTATGAGAACAGTGTCATATATTGGTCACTTGATGAAAATTAGTCATATATTGCTACAGACAGCCACTGGGCACATTTTTTTACACTATCATAATTCAGTATTTTCGGCCATTCTGCTATTCTTCCAAACTATTCTCTTCTACAGTGAAGAATGTCTCAGAGCAGAAAATGCCAAGAGTCAGTGCTCCATTTGTCCTTCACACCATACAAAGACAGCACACAGAATTTTTATCAGTAACTCTATGAGCAACATTGGATCTTCAGCACCATAATGAAAGGGTTTTATTTCTTCTGCCACTGTGATTACTGAAATCACAATTACTGTAGACTATTCTCTTCTCCAAATTCTTATGAAAACCAAGTAACTTGCACACCAATTTATAGAAACTTCTACTTTAGTATGTAAAGTGTGGTGTTTTGATTTAGAAAGGCCCCATAGGTTCATATATTTGAATATGAGTCCAAGATTTGATGAATTGCTTGGGGACAATTAAGAGGTACAGTCTTTTTAGAGGAAGTTTTCCACGGAGGTGCAACTGGAAGTTTAAAAATCTAATTTCATTACTAGGTAGTTCATCTTATGCCTTGTGCTTGTGGATATTAGCTTTCAGCTTCTACTCCAGCACCTTGACTGCCTTTCTGTCTACTACCATGCTCTCTGTCATGATGGTCATGGATGCTATTATTCTGTGACTATAAGATATTTAATAGTAAAAGGTGACCAATATAAGAGGTTGGGTCATGGTGTCTTATCATAGCAATAGAAAATTAGATATGCTATTCAAAATACATATAAGCACAGTATACTTGAATTGTGTTGCATCTGCAGTAAAAATAATAACTGCAATAATAATAATAACTTCCTTTCTGAGCAGTAAGTTGTGGCAGGCAAAGCATCTTTGACAGTATTCAGAAAGTCTCAAAATTCTACATGCCCAGTTGTGCAATAAAGGCATGCACATCACAGTGCTAACCAAACAATTTATGATTAGGAATTAAGTCCTACTCCACAATATGAAACTCATAACTGACATTATTACCTTGCCAAAAACATATAGCTGGATAGATGGTAGGCCATAACTGTGAAACTAGTACTACCCTTTCACTAAATGGACATAGAATTACATCAGCATTGAATAAGTTATCATTATATTTCTAAATGAACAGATTTGAAGTCCCACATATTTCTTCTTGATTCTTTTGTCATGCGTGGAAATATCAACTGATACTTTCTTCCCTTTGAAGGCATTAGTGCAGACATTGTCAAAGAACAGTTTTAATTCTTATTCACTTTCTTCTATGACATCAGTACCTTAAAAATTGGTCTTACAACACAAGGATGTATAACCCCAAATTACCCCTAATGTAAAGATGTCAGTTTCTGAGTACACATTCACACCAATAAATGACTGAGGAATTGTAAACACTCCAAAGGGCTATGAAATATTTCCTTAGAATTGGGCTTCTTACAGTAGAGTTTTAGGTCTCCGGATTGCACTGTATAAAACACCTAGGGCCCAACATTGTATTTCTAATAATTATTGACTCATATTTCTTGAGAGCTGACCATTAGAACTGGACTCCAGGTAAGCCTACAGAATGCACCAGAGAGTGGGAGCTGATAGACTCTCAGAACTCAAAGGGAGGGATCTTAGAAGAAATGCCTGGCAGTAGGGAGAGGGAACTTATAGAGCCCACCTCCTGCAGGAAGACAAGGCCTCAAGTGTGGGAGGTGGTTGCCATCCCACAGTCAAAACTCTCACCCATATTTGTTCCTGTTTGAAAGAACTGCAGTGATGGAAATGAAGAGGAGCCTGAGGAAAAGATCCAGTGACAAACCCAAAGTGGGATCCAGCTCAAGGGAGGGGTCCCAAGATCTGACACTATTATTGAGGCTATGGAGTGCTCACAAAAAGGGACTATCATGACCACACTCAGGAAGACTCAACAAGCAGCTATAGTCAAATGCAGATTTGCACCCCACCAATGAGCAGAAACTACTGATCCCTATGGTTGAATTAGAAAAAGGCTGGAAGAAGCTGAGGAGGATGGCAACCCTGTAGGAGGACCAGAAGTCTCAATTAACCTTGACCCCTGAGATCTCTCAAACACTGGACCACCAAACAGGTGGCATACACCAACTGATATGAAGCCCCCAACACATATAGAGCAGAGGACTGCTGGGTCTGGGTTCAGTCAGAGAAGTGGACCTAACCTTCAAGAGACTGGAGCCCCCAGGAGTTTAGTGGTCTGGTTGGGTGGGTGGTATGTGCTTGGGACATCCTCATGGAGACAGATGGCTAGGGAGGAGGTATTGGATGTGGAACAGTCTGATGGTGGACCGGGACAGTGAGAATAAAATCTGGAGTCTAAATAAAATTAAAAAGGAAAAGAAAAGAGAAAGAACAAGAGAAAGAAAGAAAGAAAGAAAGAAAGAAAGAGAGAGAGAGAGAGAGAGAGAGAGAGAGAGAGAGAGAGAGAGAGAAGAAGGAAAGAGAGAAAGAGAGAGAGAGAGAAGGAAGGAAGGAAGGAAGGAAGGAAGGAAGGAAGGAAGGAAGGAAGGAAGGAATAACTGGGCTTCAGTTCAAATTGATGTTTCCTTATAAGCAGTCATTTTGTTTTTAACTTTTTGTTCATTCTCTCTGAGTTTCACATCATGTAATCCAGTTCCATTCATGTCCCTATCAACTTCTGCACTATTTAGGGTTTTATTGCTGTGAAGAGACAACATAACAGAAGTAACTCTTACAAAAGAAAACTAATTGTCACCTGCTTACAGTTTTAGAAGCTCAGTCCATTATCATCATTGGGGGAAGCATGGCAAAATACAGATAGACAGAGTGCTGCAGGAACAGAGAATTCTGCATATTGAGCCAAACAGTAGCAGGAATCTAACTACTCTTCTGCCGTAGGTGGAGCCTGATCAGAGAACCTCAAAGCCCACCCCAGAATGGCAGCTTCTTCCAACAAGGCTCTATGTACTCCAACAATGCCACACCTCCTAATACTGCCACTTTGCATAGATCATGCATATTAAAACTACCACACTTCCTATCTGCCCTTAGTCCTTGCCCAAAATGATAATGATAATGATAATAATAATAATAATAATAATAATAAAACAGCAACACAAACAAAACAAAAGAAAGCATAAAAATCAACTCTTTGTGGAAGCTCTATTGTGTCACAGTGTGTCCCCAAAATATACCACTGTACGGACATATCTTTGCTTACAAATGTTCATTGCAATGAGTCACTGGTATGTGTCAATGTCTCTGGTTTCTGTTGCATTATCAATATTGGATCCTTACTAGGATTCCTCTTGGTTATCTTGCTGTTGCTCTGTATCATGGAGATCCGGTAGCTTTGGATCAGCAAGACCAATTATTTTGCCCATTCCAAATGGTCATAAATGATATAGATTTTTGGGGTGAACCAGCTCAAACCCCTGGCCTCTATACTAGCTGAGCTTGTCACTGTTCACACCCTACTGCTTACTATATGATAGATACTGTATCAACTTGTAAAATCTAGGAAAGAGGCAGGCTTGATTCTGGGTGAATTTCTGCTTCTATTTGTGCATATATAAAGGAAACAATATATTCATTTAATAGTTTCTTTTAGCTATATGAAATGTGTATTCATTCACAGTGTTAGTAAATCAATACCATCTTCATGAAACCAAGATATCAGCTATGCCCCTTCAACTCAAAAACTCTTATACTTAAGTTTAGTAGTGCACCGAAGATAAACAGCTACTATCAGAGAAAATAATTTCCACATATGTAGGCTATGTTTGTACACAAAGATATAACATTTATTTTTCATCTAAAAACTACAAAATTATGCTTTGTTATATACATTTCAAATATTGGATAAAACTAATAATTTATATTTTTATGAGGGTCTTATTAATGAGAGTCAAAATGTAAATTAGACACATAATATGTATATTCAAAAATGAGTATGAATACATAATTTTGTTAGGAAGAATATAGTTTTAGTTAGATATAACTATATTTCTCAACAGTATTTTCTTGTAAACAAATTTATATGTATAGAACTGTCACTTTGTATTTCAGGTAGTTAGCTCTATTAGAATTTTGAAAAAGTAATTGCATTTAGTCTGATTTCCTTAAATAATCATTTTATGTAGTTAGAGTTATAGAAAACCCATTTGCATTAACTGAGAATTCTTTAATTCTCTTTCTTGTTCACAGTTTACTACACCAGTATTGGTTTGCAAAAACATAACACTTCAAAAAGATTTAATGTTCTCACAAAAAAATAAAAAGAAAAGAAAAGAAAAAGAAGTATTTTCTTTACCTTCCTTCATGTCTTCAAGACACTTCTTCGAGCACTAAAAAGATATAACACTGTGGGGGCTATTTGACAGATAAATAGAACAACTGCTAGGAACTTCAAAGTAATATCTAGAAAAAAAATCAGTATTGTAAATGTAATGGTCTACTCTCTTAAAAGATCACAATTGGAACAGTAGTTCACATAGTAAAAAATAAAGATACAAGTGAAGGTAATCGAACGTAAATCTAATGAAACTCATTTTGGTAAAGAAATAGAACAAAGCCCATTAGACTGTCTAAATTACATTTGCTTTCTCTGCAATCATTCTTATAATCATTACCTAAAGCTAATGCTAAACAATGAGTTTTTTTCCAAAAGAAAAAAAGGAAAGACAGACAGAAAAAAGAAAGAAAGCTAATGAAAGAAAGAAAACACCTTCTCATTACACACTGTACTTCAAACACAAATCCCCTAAAACCCTGAAATTTGAAGTGTTAAAAATTTGACTTCTCAATTACCCCAATTTCCTTCAGCACTTAGATCAATTTCTAAAGACAATTGAGGCATCTGACACTATACACACACATTTCTTTTCTTATTTCAAGCAATTTCTGTAATCACTTGTTTCTTCCCGTCAGTACTACACATTGGATGGCTTTATTGACCTGTTTTTCATTCTGCACATCGAGAGTTCATGAAACTTTGTGCTGTGGATGATACTTTGATCTGCAAGCTCTGAATCTCTTTGTTATTGTAAAATATTGGCATGATCTTTAAGGAAATGGCCTCCTTTCACTACCTGTCTGCTACCTAGTTGTAGAAAGATTTGAGCCATGACATATTGTCTGACCACTTGTTAGACAAAGAAATATTATAGGTTTGTTATATCCCTTTCTTGCATTCCTAATTGCTGTTGAAAGCTCTATGTCCTAATGAAGCTCACAGTCAGAGTATTTTGTCTGGGAATTTCTGGCTCTTGGACGTCTCTGTGAAAAAAAAAGAGCCAATTTAGAAAAGAAATAGGGCATGCAGCATGAGAGAAAAATTCATGGATAGTATCTGAATTCTAGATTCCAGTTTTTTCCAAGTCTCATCATCTCACTTACCTAATGGTGTTCTGGCTGAATTCGCTTGAGTTGTGTGTTTTATGTGCAACTACATACATACACACACACACACACTAAAAATGAAAGAATGGAGATGATTCTTTATTTAATATTTTACTAATTTTTCTATTGTGACTGTAGAATATCATATGGTGGTTTAGAAGAATAAATATTTATCATCTCTCATGGCTCCTTAGATCACAGGTCTGAAGTCATTCTTTCTTGAATACAATCAATATGTCAGCAGAATTGGTATTTCACCGAGTCATTACAGGAGGATTATTTTTCTTACTTTTTCAAATATTATTACCTACCTATATACCTTGTTTGTTTTATTAACTCTTCAAAAAAAAAGTGGACCATCTAGATCTCATGCATTGCTGTTTTCTTAAACAACAACAATAATAACAACAACAAAACCAGTCATTTACACATGGTGGGACTAATGGCTCCAGCAGCCTAATCAGTCATCAGTGGGAGGAGAGTCCCTTGGTCTTGTGAAGGTTCTATGCCCCAGTGTAGGAGAATGCCGGGGTCAGGAGGCAGGAGGGGATAGGTTGATGGGGAGGAGGAAGGGGAGGAGGGAGGAGTAGGTGTTTTTTTATGGTGGGGAAACCAGGAAAAGGGATAACATTTGAAATGTAAAGAAAGAAAATATCTAAATACAGAAAAAAAAAAAAGAAAAAAACAGATTTGTTGATGTAACTAGAAGGACCTGAAATTTGCAAAACAGCAAAATGAATGTGAAGTAATTGAACCATTTGAGATTGTGAGGTCTGTAGTCTCTAATTTCCTACACCTTTACTGATGGTGCTAATCTGTGTAGTACGACCTACTTCAAATAGCAATGTCCTTGATCAGGGATATTCACATTTCTATGAGTATGAAAATAAATCATTGGGAGTTGCTTTAATTCTATGTTCATTTATCAGTATATTATTATGCCCTAGGGTCTATAATCTGTGTATCATACCCCTTGACCCAACAATGGTACCATGTATGGGTTTCATCCTGAAGTCTGGAGCTTAAATGTAGTCATAGCCTACCATGATGTTCATGTCACTATTATTATCAGTGGGTAAGTCATTGGTCAAAGGAGTCATTGGTGTTACTCTTAAATTTCACAGCTGGATAAAACAGAAGAATACTTTTCTCCTCTCTTAGTCTAAATAATACCTTTCAAAAAACTGAAAGTTAACCTGCTTGATTTATCTAAGTTCTGTGGCTCAAATGTGTGGTATCTACAGCAATAAGGTCTTAATATCAAGTTCTGGAAGGTAACTGATAAGACTAAGAAGAGCCTGCCGTATTTAGGCATTGGTAGGATTACATTGCTCAGTGACTACAAAAGAAATAACATTTCTGACATGGATATTCTATGCACTTGCCTGTGGTGTCCAGTAGAGACATTACCACTCCTCTAAAGGGTTACTGTTTATTCCAAAAATGTGAAAAGATCAGGCCCCAAATCATCATGGCCAAATTAATTAAAGCAAGCAATTAGTTAAAGTAGACATTCTTATTTGTGTATATAGGTTGTCTCTTCCTAAAGGCAGAGTTCAAGAGATCATCCTTGGGTATGAGGGAGACACTGGTTTTATAACTCAGAAGTAGGGAGTTTTCAAATGGGTCATTTGGCAGTCAAAACAGGCAGGGTTATAGGAGCAGAACATAAACATAACAAGTTTGTCATAACAACCTCCTGAAGCAAAGATGTTATTGTAAGGCAGTCATACCAAATTTTAGAAACAAGTTGGGGTGCAAGATGGTTATTAATATCTTTTTGAGACAAAGACATGGCTGCTATCTCCTGGAACAAGCATGTAGTTAATGTTACAGGTGGTTAATTTGCAGTTACCATTTGTAGTTAAGATTACACATGGGGGGTGTATTTCAATCTTTGAGAAACTAAGGTTCAATTATGAGCAGGAATGAAACTAGTTTGGGATCTTTACTAAAGATGGTATTTAAGCCTATGATATAGGCAAGATCCTTCATCATAATTCCATGTATGTATGTATACACTTTACCAGTTTCTACAGCTAATTCGTGTTTCCATGTAAAAGTCATGTATAGTGTTCTATGTTGAATAATTCCAGTGAAAGGAGATTAGACTTTAATGGTAGCCAAAGGTATGACTATTCAAGAATAGCTCCATAATTCTGTTTCTATTAGCTCAACATGCTTTAGTGATTGTGCTAACAACTGAGTAAGATAAAGTATTCATTTGTTGCTTACATCTAACTTCCCTGACATAGATGACTGTAGTCTTAGAAGCCAGTGAGGATCACCAGCTCTGGAGCCTAATTATTTTCTCTTGGTTCAAGGGGCAAAGGATGAGTTCAGGGATAAACATTCTTTCTCTGCAACTCAAGCTATTTGTATGAATTCGCTGTGATTCGTTATGAAGTACAGGTAGTATCTTATCTTCTTGTACCATTTCAAGCTACCTACCAAACAAATATATTTCCTAAGAGAAAGTCAAGGTTATGTTTCCTCTAATGGCTAGTTTGCTTCTGAATCAGAACTCATATGTCAGACAACAAAAATTTCTAATTTCTTCAGGAATGATCATAATTGCAAACACAGTCAATGGGCAATAGTTAGAGAATAAGAACCAACTCTTTCTTATATTAGTATGAAGACTAAAAAGAAGTTTTGGGCTGGAGAGATGGCTCAGAGGTTAAGAGCACTGACTGCTCTTCTGAAGATCCTGAGTTCAAATCCCAGCAACCACATGGTGGCTCACACCTACCCGTAACAAGCTCTGATGCCCTCTTCTGGGACGTCTGAAGACAGCGACAGTGCACTTACACACATATATACATATATATATATATATATATATATATATATATGTATATATATATATGTATGTATATAATATTAAAAAACAAAAAACAAAAACAAAAAAAGTTTTGCTATGTGTAAATTTGTTTGTGGTATTTATATTATATTTTCAAAAGTGGCATGATTCTATGAGAATCATAAATATACCTATATATTATTAGGAATTCTGAATGTATAAAATAAATATATTTATAACTAGTAACAATCTTTTATCCATTGTTTACCAGTAATATATTTCTATGTTTATTGCACACATTTCTATACAAACATCTATGTTCATACATGTCAGAAGAGATAGACATGTTTTTCTTAGTAACATTTTTTTTCAGAAAAAAAACAGAAATATTGCTTTAAAGTAGGATTTTTAAAGTTAGAGCTCTTACTTAGGGGTGTTGTCTCTTTAATTGCTATAATGAGAAGATGTCTGTACATTGTGAGATATTTAATAAATATTTAGCCTCTACTTACTACATCAGGTCGTTGTACGTGGTCAACTTTGGATGGCTAGACATGTCTCCAGATATTGGCAAAAGTCTAATGTGGAGAACTAAAAATTACAAAGTGTTCTGCCATGAGATTTCTAGACATACTAGGATGCAGAAAGGACATGCCCAAATCTAGATAACTCATATTTTCAATGAGTACAATGCTTGAATAATATTACTGAATAATCTAATTCACTAACTTTTCCTCTTATGGTTAGTTTTAATTACAATTATAAGTGACATCTTTAGAACACCTAGGTTAGTCTGAAAGGAGAGGCTCAGTAAAGGTTTATCCTCATCATTTTGTCCTGTGGCATCTACATGATCAATTGACTTAATGTGAAACATTTCTGCTAAAAATAGGTGACACCATTCTCAGGTTTTGTACCTCGAATTGTATCTAGGTGAAGCAAGCTCATGAGTTGAGAATGCATGCATTCATTACGTTATGTTCCTGATGCTGGATGTGACTAACTTCTTCAAGTTCCTGCCACTGTGACTTTCACGATGGACTATAACCTGGTGTTGTGAGCTAAAATGAACCAAGTTGCTACTTTTTAGAGTGTTTTATTGCAGAAACATAAAAAGAAACCTGAATTATCTGTTTTTACTGAACTAAGCAATATGGTCAAATCATAAATCATTTCAATACTCTTTGACAACTAGTTAGAATTATTCAATTTTTTATGTACTTCAAAATGCTTATCCATTTTTATATATGGGTGTGAGAAATGTAATACACTTTTACATCTCTCTCTCTCTCATATATATATGTATATATATATATATATATATGCTTTATATATATTCTCTTCCCATATATATATGTTTTTTATGTAATGTACACAAAGCTGTCCATTTACTCCACACTTCCTATGGACTGTAAGACACACTGAATCATTTCATGACAAACTGCTATCACATCCCAGCCTTGGTCCTGTCTGTCAGTGCTGCGTTCCCTTATTTCTTCTAACTTAGGATATGACTGAAGACCTAGAATGAGTTACCCTCAACAAATTGTCAAGACTCTAAAGTTGTGGGCAGGCATATATCTGTGCTAGAGTTGGGAGTTCTCTTGTTAGTCACCCTCTGCTTAGAATCTGACTGTGTATGTATCTAAGCTGCCCCACACTGGGTTCTGTGAATACTGGAATGATGGATCTTCTTAATCTTCTCTAGGATCCTTCCTTTCAATCTCTTGCCATCCCCAGAAACCACATGCATACCCTGCTGAACTGAGCTAATTTCCTCTACCCAGGAATTACTTTGCCTCTTTCAACCTCCAGAACCCAGAAATAATATTTTTCACCTTGGCCCCCTTACTTTTGCACATAGAGTTACAGCGGAGAAATCACTGGGGTTTGACAACACTGCTTGGTTAAGTTGTAATTTTAATTTTGTGTTGCTCCCCACTGTTGGCCTTTTTCTTCCGTGCTGCAGCTCGTGCTGTTTCTTTAATCAGCTCACCTTGCTCTACTGCTCATTTTCATCAGCACATATGGAAAACACCAGGGTTGGTTTTTTTGGGGTTTTTTGTTTTTTTTTTAAATCCAGTCATTTTGAGGAAAATTTAAATAACTTGAGCTGAAATCATCAGTTGGAAGAGTTGTGATCCTTGAGGGAATGCATTGAACGGTGAGGGTTATAACGCTACAGTAGAAAGAAATAATGAAGGAAAAAAGTACAAAGAGACTTACATGGTACCAAAATAACTTCAGCAGTAGCCTGTGGCTTCAATGTCCTGATAACGAATTAAGTAAAATTGTGTTACTGGAATTAATAGTTGTAAATCAATGTATCAGCTGCGAAAAAAAAAAAAAAAAAGCTATAAAATCAATACAGCAATGAAAATCTCTGAACGTCTTTGGTCTTAGAAGCAAATGGGTAAACACACATAAGGCTGGTTCCAAACACCCCTGACTTGGTGAATTTTACTTCTTTCTTTTTTTTCTTTAGTGTATTCGGATGCCTAAAATATTATTCTTGATCTCAAATAGGTCAGTGTTGGGTTTATTAATGTGGTTTATTCATGGATATTTTAATTCTTCTTATTTCCCCAAACCCATGCTTTAGCATGTTCCCAATACAAAGTAGGACCCGTTAGCAAAAGAGAAAATGAAGAAGTGTCTGTAGGCATGACGCAGGCAAATGTAGTACGTAAGGTCGACAAATGATGGATTGATGAGTATTGAGAAATAACTTTGGATTCCAAATCTATTTTGTAACAAAACCTGTCTTCAAATCTATGATAAATGTCCTTAAAAGTTAGAGGCTCACAGCCATCCATTGAACTGAGTACAGGGTCCCCAATGAAGGAGCTAGAGAAAGGACTCAAGGAGCTGAAGGGTTTGCAGCCCCTTAGGATGAACAACAATATGAACTAACTAGTACCCTCAGAACTCCCAGGGACTAAAACTCCAACCAAAGAGTACACATAGGGGGACTCATGGCTCCAGCAGCATGTGTATAGCAGAGGATGGCCAAGCAGGTCATCAATGGGAGGAGAGGAACTTGGTCCTGTGAAGGTTCTATGTCCCAGTGTAGGACCAGTAAGTAGGATGGGGTGGGATGGTGAGCAGGGGGAGGGGGAAGGGACAAGGGGATTGTTTTAGTTTTTATTTATTTTATTTTATTTTATTTTATTTTTTTCTTATTTTATTTTATTTTTATTTTTTTTACTTATTTTTGGGAGGGGAAGGAACCTGGGAAAGGAGATATTGTAAATTAGAAAACATCTAATTAAAAAAAAGTTACAACCTTCAAGTACTAAAATAATTAGTGATTTTTTTCTTGATCAGAAATATTATTTATTTATTGACAGAGCAATGTCAGAATATTGTTGTGTGAGCAAGGCTGGTTGCTCACATGGGCTCAAATGTGCTCCTATCTCATTTTTAAAATTATGCAATCCAAACCAACAAGAAAATGACATACTTAGTGAAATAACTTCTAATTATAATTAGGGAACATACCTGAAATTGGACTGAAGGTAGTACAGAGTGTGCTGGATGTTGGAGATAATCCTTAGCTTTTTTTTTTTTCTTTTTCATTCAACATGGGACAATATACAGATGAAGTTTCTATTCCAGTATGATCTTGTTACAAGAGATTTGAAATCTGAGCTAAGTGGGGGAAGATAATGTGATTTCATTTGGATTTGTGACTAACCATCTCTAGCCTCAGGCCACTGAAGATTCCTACTTTCCATCTTTTCCTTCTTCCCTTTTTGTCTTCTCCTCCGTAATGATTAGCTTAGGTTTCAATTGACACTCTTTGGAAACGAAATCCATTAATGAGGAATTACCTAGATCAGACTGACTAGTGTTCATACCTATGAGACTGTTCTTAATTGCTAGTAAATTTAGGAGTGTCCACACCACTATAGGCAGTGATATCCCTGGTCCTGAATAAGCAAAGGAAAACAACCTATTAAGTACCATTCTTCTGTGGTCTTTGCTTCAGTTCCAGTGTCTGGGTTTCTTCCTTAAGTCTCTCACTTCACTTGATGATTACATTTAACATGTTGGAATAAATAAACATTCACTTGGGTTTCTTTTGGTCAGTATTTTATAACAGCAACAGAAATCATACCTCAAACCCCTGAAATAGCACCATACCACTGACATCAGTTTCTATCTCCTGGTTTTCATGATTAATAATTATGCTGAATTGCCTACCTCAGTTTGCTCACCACCCTTGAAGCTTGGCAGGGAGTAAAGCTGTTATCAGTATAGGCACAACTCTTCAGAAGAGCCATGGGCTACATGACAAAAACCTCAAATCCAGGAATGTTCTCCATTTGAATACTTAGAAAAAATAAACGTGATCTCCTAAAACCACACTGGCTATTACTGTTGGCTTGGTTGCCTTTTAAAAGATAAAGGTAAATCCTATTCCTGAGCATAATACGTACTATAGATGCAAGATTTGCAAGAATTGTATCTAAGCTGAAAGCCTCCCTTCTGTGTTCTGCCCTTGCAATACTAGACCATACTTTGTAACCTGTTAGATGAATGATGCAATTAATAATCCTATCCAGCTCTAGAGTCTGTGAACTATAACAATGACCAACATGCAAAGACATTTTTAAAAGGGTAATGGTGGCAGTTTTATCTTCGGAGAAAGCCAACAGCTATCTATTTGGACTGGTTAAATAGAAGATAAATAGTGCCCAGCACTAGAAACCAAACCAACTATACATAAGATCTGTGGATCTTAGAAAAGAAACTACTACTGTCAATTTGGTGAACTCTAAAATTTATCCTTAAGTCCACAGATAAGTGTACCTCTTAACCCTCATCAAGCAATTCTCTTTTTAGAGAAAATGAAGATGACAAGAGAAATCTACAACTAATAATAAAGCTTAGATGAATGAATCCAGCCACAGTCTATACATCTGCAGTGCAACTCCAGTTCCTAAGATTCAAGAAAAATCACAGAAGAAGGGATGTGTGACTGTACATCCCAATTGACTGTAACACTCAAAAGACCAGAAAATCAATGGCAATATCAGCAAATATTTTAACATTGAAAAGAGAAATATTAAGGTGTCCTGTGCTTAGAAAACCTACCACACAAAATTAATAACAGTAGAGAAGGAGAATTAGCCACTTCCATGAATGAGTCCCTCAATTTATTATCCAATACACAATGGTCAGCCCTGAAATCATATACACTAAGCCAAAGTAAACAAACTAAGCTGGCCATTTTATATATTTATTAATTTACATGAATTTATAACAATAATAAAAAAACAAGAGACCATCAACTTTAAAGGCAGTGCGGAGATAGAGGAGGTATTAGAGGGAGGACACAGAAGGGGAGAAGTGATATAAGTTTTCAAATTAATATTAATTTTAGAAGATAAAAATGGAGAAGGCACAGATATAGGAGGATTTAGGGGTGGGAGTGTGGGGGGATAAGAGAAAGCCATAGAGGAATATATATGATGAATATATATTATACATATATATGAAATTGTCAAAGCATAAATAATACATACTTGCAAGAAACATTCAGAAGAGATTATTAACCAGAAACCTTTCTCTGACTAATGCTGAATAAAAGTAAGTAAATGTTTCTAAATAGTAAGTCTTTTAAATGAAATATCAGCATTTGTTGTATGACCTTGTTGGAAGATCCTGCTATATTCTACCATGTCCAGACAGCTCCCCGTGCAAAATGGAGAACTCCCTTTCCCAATAGGGCTTCCTCTTCTCTGCCTGATCTTATCTGGTGAGCTCGACCCCCACATCCTCTACCTGAGGAATATCACATAGTCCTTGATGGAATTACAGGTTTAACTTCTTTCAAGCACCTGGAATGTCTATGCAAATGAGGCATTCCTGTTACCTTTAGCCTCAACCAATGTACATTCACCTGAAAAAAATTATTCCATTCTCCAAGGTTTATATAACCCATGTTCACCCAAAATACTGTCTAAGAAAGCTTTTCCACTGAATATTGTTTAAAAGAGCTATATCATTGAAATTCTCAGAGAATGATGTTGTGGTCTTTCCAATCACTCTCAGCCAGACCAAAGTCCTGCTGATCCACAAGTTTCTGGTCAACACAGTGATGCCTGAACAGCACGAGGGAGGAAGAAGACTATGAGACTCATAGTCTGTGAGTTAGGGAAAAAAATATATTCTAAGGGCATAATATGAAATAGCACCCATTCTACATAGCAATATCTAAGCCAACATACAGGCATACTCATAGGGCTACCAGAGGGGAACATGAAGTTCTCGACTAAAAGCTCAACTGTTTACTGTCTGCATCACCACACTCAAATTCATTCACTTATTTTACTCATTGTTTTGGCAAGTATGAGATGGGTGCATTCTTTATTTCATAATGATTTTGAATATTATATAAGACCACAAAATCCTGACAATTATGAAAAATATACTAATCAGTTTTAAATTTAGGGAAAAATAGAGGCTGATTTTTGTGAAAGCCTATATATAAGTTGTTTGAGTACATGCAAAAATTGCTTTGAGAAAATGACTGTAAAATGTTTCTGTTGAATTCTGTTGAATAAATGTAATCAATTTTAAGTTTTGGAAGAGGGATGATTTGAAATTCTACATTATTGATAATTGCTATCAAATGCTGGAGTTTGTAAGTAGGTGAGTGTGAAGATTGTTTCCACAGAGGACATGAGTTTTTCATGCATTTGAAATCATGGTACACAGTGTTCATCTTTTGGTGAAGAACCTCAATAGTGAAATCTACGTGAGGCTTAGGTAGATAATACAATTTGCAAAAGTATATTTAATAAAAAATTTACATTTGATAAATGAAGTATTCTCATTAATCTTATACTTATTCTTCATTAAATCAAATTTCTATCAGTAAGTAACTTATAAGGTCAATTAACGATTACAAACTAATAATTCTTTTTGCATCAAGTCAACATAAAACTACATAAAGAAACATGGAGGAACAAAAGAAAGCATGAAGAACACTTCAGTGGTTTGTGTCCTCAATCACTATCTTCTCTAATTTTAGATTTTCATTGACATTGGAAAAATACATTTTGTTCTAAAATCAAATCAAAGGTAATTTGTAAAAATAATTTTTCATGAAGAAATTAGTGTTTATATTACACTTATGCTTGAATTTATGCTAAGTCATACATCTATACATTAAATGTATACATTTCTACACATTATACATCTATAATTTTATTTATATATTCATTTTTGCAATCCCATGTATTTTTATTATAACATATGCAAAATGGGTTCTCTATTTTGTTCTTGAAAGAGGATCTGACTTAGCTATGCAACATCTGTAAAGAAGGGAGGTAAATGATTCCTTAATGAAATTCATTGATGACTGCAGTTCTGAGGACATAGTAAACACAGAATAATATATTCCACCAAATTTCCAACATATACCATAATAGAAATAACAGCAATGGAAACAAATTATTAGCTGTAGACT